>PVKA01000810.1:0-174192 GCA_004027165.1 Ctenomys sociabilis | reverse complement strand
AAACTGTCCTACTAATCAGTTTTGAAACTGTCTCATTGCTATATTTCTCAATAAAATTATTAAAACAATAAAAATGAATAAATAAAATAAATGTAAATTCAAAGAAAAAAGTCAAAGCAATCACATGACATTTTCCACCAATATAGCTCTAATAGTAAATATTCAGTGACTGAAGAATTAAAACAGCATGAGTGTTAAGAGCTACTACATCTAGCAGATCAAGAAAGAAGTAAATTTTGAGTCTTTTTTGAAATTAGAGATACTTTTGAGATATAGATACCAATTTAAAAATTAAGAAAATTTGACTTTCATGCATGTCGTACTGTTAGAAAACTGTGAACATAGATAGACAACTCTTACAGAGGAGTCATAACTTCTAAAATAAAGTTGTCAACACAAAACAATATTCTACTCAAATGGTTTTGACCTCAGTGAAAGATTTTCTTCTGCCTGCTAAAGATATTTGGGACATATGCAAAATAGGCAGGTCCAAACTGAAATTGTTTTATTGTTTCCAAACTTTTTATTGCATAAAATGTCTGTGATCATTCTCAGTAGAAGCCCTACTTTGTGGAAGAGACCGGGAAGAAAACACAAGTATTCAGCGCTTTGAGTTTGTGTCATTCTCACCTGCATAATGGGAAAAATCCATACCCTTGGCAGAGAGCTGGGCTCTTAGTGCTCTTTATAATAACAGAAACTTTCTTGAGGCTATCTCTTAAATCCTCCTCTTCTGTAGAGCATTATTGTGGATCACCCTTTGAGCTCCATGCCTGGATGTAAATCTAATCTCTGACATTAGTTCTCTAGCAAAAATGTCTCATGATTTGTTGAATAACATAGTTTTGTAAGTAGCCTGGTGCTCACATTTGCATGGAATTTGGTAACGGCTACTTCATGCATCAAGTGTTCCGATGTGCATCTTCGTTGGGATATTATTTTGCTTAATATGTAAACGGATGGATCACAGGAGACTTTGTTTCCTTTGCATAGTTGTTGCTTATAAAAGAGACATATGGTTGCATGCATTTAAATTCTTCATTAAAAATGTTTACAGGGTGGGGAAAAGTAATATAATCTAAAGTGGCAAACATCATAGAGGATGGCAGAATTCAGCTTCAAAGAGTTCTTTATCATTACTGTACCATTTAGAAACGAACATGATGTCTAAATAAGTCGTTTATACAAACTACAGTAACTCACTTCCCTTCAAGAATATTTAGGTTGAAAGTATTCCCCAAACATTTAGTTATTCTAATTTCCACACATACTGGGAGACTGTATATTTAATCATATTATTATACTTACTTGAAAGATGAAAGTACGCTTTGTTAGTGTTTTATTGTTTTAACTGAAAAGAGTCTAATTTATTTCATTTTGTTTGTTCTATGGCTTTGTATGATTAGAGTTGTTAGGAGTAAATTTTGTTTTGATTTAGAATTAGATTAGCAGTCACAGCTGGCAATGCATTTGAAGTTTATTGTTAAGGGGCTTCCCTGTCCCTTCTACCATCTTCTACCTCCTTTGAAAAAGTGACAAGGAACTGCTGAGCTACTTCTGTCATTAAGATAATTCAGCTGACTAGCCCAGTTTAGCAGACTCAGAGGATAGAAAACCCCCATTTACACGTAAAATGAAGAGGATAAAGCAGGATGATTCACCTAAGACTGTTGAAATGCTATGGTCAACAGCGAAGTGGACCAGCAAGTCAGGCAGTCACCCCTGTATTCCTAGCTCCTCAGAAAGTGGAGGCAGGTTGCCCTAATGACTCAATTCTTTCTAGTTGTTGTTGTACATTTCTATTTGTGTTTCTTCTTTTGACTTCTTATACTAGGGAGACTATACGATATTTGCATATGTTTGTCTGGTTTATTTCGCTTATGAGTATATGTTCAAGTAGCATCCACTTCAATATAAATGCTTCAAGTTTATCATTCTTAATAGCTGAGTAATACTTCATTATCAGGGTACTAATCAGCTTTTCTTCTGGATGGTTAACAACCTAAGTTCACAGATCAAAATTGGAGAAATAGAAGAGCTGAAAAACCAGCCAACATTTTGGCTCTAGCCTGTCAAGGTCTGCGAAGACTCAGGACATAGGTGAACCTGTACTGTAACATCATGAAACTCAGTTGAACCCCAAATTTTCTGAACAAGGAGATGATGGAGCCACAGAGGAAAGAGATTGATGTTCTGCAGTGTGCCTAGGGAGAGTCACATGGAGAGAAATCTTTCTCTCAGGCTCTCACAGAGAACAAACTGTCATCCACATGGATGACACAGACAAAGGATCTACAGAGTGAGGTACAGAATTACAAGATAAACCCTAAGGGGACTTCACTGACTTCATCAGAAACAAAAGCTACATCTTTTGATATATAGGTCTTGCTCTATCTCAGTCTTAACTATCCAGCTGAAAAGTATAGAAATGAGGTATACAATGTGAGGCCATAATAATGAGTTGAGCTGTAAATGGCTATAGTCTACAACTTCTTCAGATAACTCACTATTATTGTGGAATGCTGGACTGTGTTTGATTGTGTTGCTGAGTTCAGTCACCTAAATTGGTTTAATGACAATGGAGTGCCCATCTTTGACAGGTCTCAACAACAAAAGGGGTATACAAAGGAAGAATCATGATGTATATGTATAAACAGTACAGTTAGGATAAATATGCCATGCTTCTGCATAATTTTATGAGAAGCAAGATTTGCACTAATGGTGGTTGGACAATATATAATGTCGGCTTCTAAGTACTATGGACAACCACTAGGAAAATAACAAGGTAGAAAGTATTAATTATTGAATCTGTGATATAATTCAGGTATAAAAAATAAGTAAACAGCTACAGTTTCTTAATTCACTGATTAGAGACATCTGCTATAAAAATGTCTCTAAGTACAATATCATGTATATACCTTGTACGATACCAAAACATTATGAAAACAGTTTGCAATATATTAATTTATCGAATCTGTCCTGTTAATTTGTCTTGAAATTGTCTCATTGCTATTTGTTCTTCAATAAAATAAAAAAAAAAGAAAGTGGAGGCAGGGAGAGGGCATATTCAAGTTAGGGTTAGGCAAATTGGTGACGTCCTATCTCGAAATAAAAAGGACTGCAGTTGTAGCTCAGTGTTGGTGAACCCCTGGATTTGATTTCCAGGACTGAAAAAAAGGGCTAGGTGAGTGGAATTGTAGTTGTTTTTTTCTCAAGAAAACTTCACAAAGGAAAAGAAGATCTAGAAATCTAAAGACAGAGGAAGCAGGAAGGACAGAAGGTCAAAGAGCACTCTAGAGAATTAATGTGTAAATACAGGGATCTAATACCCACAAAAAAATGCATCTATTTTCCACAATAAGTGTGTAATTAGCAGGAATTTTTTTTAAAAAAATTGTTTATTGTTGTTGTTTTTCAGAACCAGGGATTGAACTCAGGCCCTTGCTCTTGTTAGGGAAGTGCTTATTCTACTGAGCCATATCCCCAGTCCCCCCAAAATTTCTTATCTGAACAAAAATAAAAAAAATTCTAGATGCAAGCCTGGATAAACATTTAGAAGAAGAATATATGAAAGGAGCTCTAATCTGGCTAAAAGTTTGACCCATGTTCCCTAGCAGAGGGCTTTCTTAGTGACAGGGTTCTTGTCTCTTGGAACCTAGTATTTAATTGTCAGGACCAAATGGGGAGAGATTGTGAGCATTGCTAACTTAAGGGTATGTTATTACTTGAAAATCTCTGGTTTTCACTTCTGTTGATGATCTATGTCCTTTAAAATAATACAAAATTCAGACCTTCACTAGAAATTTTTTATGTCAGACTTCATACACTTAATGCTCATATTCATCTGTAATCTTTTGTTTTTTAAGAATACTTATGATTTTGCTGCCAATGACCCCATCAATGTCTTACAATCCTGTCAAATTAAAAGACTTAATATTTTAATGTCCTTATTTTGTAAGAAGGTAATGTGAATTTTATTTTTATAGTAAGAGAAATGAGGAAGGAATATCAATAGGGAGTTAACTAGAAACTACCTCCATTCACACTTCACACACACACACACACACACACCCCTTTTCTCTAAACAAAACAATAAGGAAAAATAAATTGGCAACATATAGATCCATAACAAAAGTAGCATCAGAATGTACACTTCAATCACTAAGACTTAATTTTCACTTCTCAGACTAGAATATAATTAAATATTTCTATGAATGTTGGGGACATTCTATTCATAGGCACTGGGCATGGATGGCATGGGGTACTTATTTGAGTGGTCACTCTAGGGGATAGTTTTTTATCTAAAAATTAGTACCTAGTAAATGTGACTTGCTTCTGGGAGTAGGGTTACACAACTCTTAACATTATAGATTCATGAAACTATTATTCAAGAAAAATATAGCTCTATTATCTGAAAGAACTCCTTTACATATCAGTTCATGGTCACTCCTCCTCTCACTGACCCTAGGCTACTGCTATTACATTTTCTATCACTGTAAATTTGTCCTTCAAGGCTCTTGTATAATGCAACAACCTTTAAAATAGGCTTTTGTCACTCAGCATGCTTCTGAGACCCAATCAAGGGTCTGTAACAGCACCACTCTGCAGCAGTTATCTTTTTAGACTAAAATGTTTTAATTGTTATGAAGTCTAGTTTTTTTATATGTCATGGTTTCAGTATTCTAAAAGTCCTCATGTACTTTAAGGAAGAATAATTTTCTGTGGATTTGCAGTTTAAATCTTTTCAGTTAAGTTTATTGTGTGAAATAAGTAAAGCTCCCCCCCTACTTTTGAATGTCCTGTGTATCCAAAAATCACCAGTACCAAAGTATCCTCCTTTTTCTCCATAGACTTATCTCAGCTCTTTCATTGCAAATTAATTGGTATCTGTATACATTTATTAGTTTCTTTCCCTCTCCTGTTCCACTGATCTACGCAACAACTTTTCCAAAATACCAAACTGCCTTGATCACTCCAGCACTACACCAGCTCTTGGGCTCTGGAGGTAAGTCCTTCACTCTTGTTTATAACTCTAAAATGACTTTGTCTGCCTTAGGAGTTTTAGAAACATTTCAGTCATTGTATTTCTCAGTTTTAAAATCTCTATTGTTTTCCTATTCCTCTACTGAGAAGGCTTTTCTTTCCATTCATTTCAAATGTGTTTCCTTTATCTCAGGGAATTTAGTTACAACAGCTGCTTAAAAGACTGACTCTTAGTTCTAAAATATAGGATGTCTTGGGATTGTTATCTCTTGATTATCTTTTCCCTTGAGCTTTAGTCATATTTTCTGCCTTTTATGTCAAGTGATTTGGAAAGCATCCTACTCTGTGGATTCTGAGTCTTGTTACGGCCAGAAAAATATTATTTTCCTTGTAGCAATCACTGGCTAGGCTCACCGCATAAGGTCCATTTGTGTCTTCCATAGGGAGTCATCCACGTTTCTGTAATGATCTGTAAAATCACTAATGTGTGCTTTACAGAGGGCTCAGGCAGAGTCTTGCATGGATATATATATATATATAGTTAGGCATTCTTCTTTTGGAGCTTTCTGTCCTTCAGAACCTCTGTACCAAACTATCTGTCCAGCAGAGACTCTTTTCTATATTCTCTTGGCCCAAAAAGTTGAGTTTTCTATCACAGTGTTCAAAACCAACAATGGCATATCACTCTGCAAAGTGAAGGCTGCCCTTGGGGATAAGTGTGGACAGGAAAAAAATTACAAATGTTTTCGTTTAATTTTTTGAGTGTCCTGAATAATCTGTCATCTTCTGTTCATTTCCAGGATTCTCACTTGGTCGATGACTGTGGGGTTGTTTTCTTGTGATTTAATGAGAGGGAGGATGGGCTACCAGGTGCTGTGCCGTCCTACCAGAATTAGACTCTTTATTCTTTCATTCATTATTCTTATAAATAATAGGCAGGCACAACTCCCAAATGGACCACTTAAGGATATATCATATCAGTCAAAGTCTTGATTTGTGGCTTATAACTCTATTTCATTTTCTAAACTGGCCCTTTCATTTATTTCTTTGTTTTGACATAGATTTAAACTTGTTGGGTAAGTCCAAACAATTTAAAGGCCCATAAATGCACATTCTCCTTGTTTCTTTACTAATCGTTTAATGTTTAGTTTATTAGAAGGACTCACCCATGGTAATGCTTTCAATAATTCTTTATTAACTCAAATTTACTTTCTGACGATTAAATGAATCCTGGATGAAAAAGAGTCTATTGTTGGCTTGAATAAGGATTTAAGGTCTGCTGCTTGCTCTGCCTTCCACCTTAGTGGACAAGCCTGTTTGCCAGGAGGGCCTTCCTTTCCTTGTCACTTGTCACTGTGTTTATTTTATTGCCACTTGCTGTGGGCTCCTTTCTTTCATTAACTCCTTAGAAACAAACTGGAAAATTACCTGACAAGCAAAACCTACCTTAAACACTTCGTCTATCAGAGACCTGCACTCTGCCTCATAATTTCAGGGTGCATCTTTTCTCTAGCAGCTGGGTGCACAGCCAGGAACCTGGCAATTCCTCTGCACCCCCGTATCTGTGGCTTTCCTTGGGAACTTTTCTGCCACTTCCACCCAGGATTTCCTGTGGGAACTGTTCACCTATACACTCATATGCTGAACTGGAGTTAATATTTCCTGCATCTTGAAGGGGAAGTTGTTCTCAAGCTGTATTATGTATCAGAGTCTCTTGAGGACTTTAAAAAGTACTGACTTTTACCCTTGAACATTCTCATTTAGACATGACCTAGGCAACATGAGTCCTAGAAGTTCTCCAGGTGAGGCTAATGCACAACAGGTGGAGGAAATGCTACTTGAGGCGTAGTCCTCAAGCCATGAGCTTTGGTATCCAGTTAACAAATGATCCTTCCTCCCAGGTTTTGAATTCTGCAGCATTTCAGTGATCTATCTCAACTAGGTTAGTTATGTGTATCTAACTTTCTGTCTTCTTCACCCTTGTTTATTCTCTTCATTCAATTCTCTCTGGCTCCCTGGAATCACTTCTTATAATTAACTACATGAAGATACTGGTCTCAATGTCTGCCTTTATGGATAATTCAAACAAGATGGTTTGTACAAGAAATGGCCCTGAGAAGCCTACCACTGTAGTAAAATCTGGAATTGGGACAACTTGCAGTCTGGATGCCAAAAGACCACACCACTGACAAGAAGAGGCACATGGCTAACACTGGAGTATGACTGCGCAGAGGGATGCTGGGACAGAGCATGCAAAGAGGAGAGGGAGAGGCTTATATTTCAGGTAACAGTTAAGCAGTACATGGATTATGGTCATTAAAGGGATTATGAAGTAAGCTAGGTTCTGCTAATAATTTGAGTGCCTTGTAAAAAAGAAGCTGATAGGTTCAGGTTATCCACCTATGAACTTAAGGAACCCTGTGAATGTCAGAAACCTTCACTGTAAAGGTCAAAAGACCTGACTGCCCTAAAGCAAAGAGCAGCAAAGCCAAAACCAAAGATCAGTGAATAACTTCTGAAGCCAACATGCCAATGCTCAGATTCTATCAGAAAAAGACCCAGATTTGGGGATCTGAAACAGGGACATTTGGTGAGGGAGCCTAAGAACTGCTAATTCCCAGATTTTCTGTGTTGTCTAAGTATAAGTAGTTTTTTTACTTGAGCTAGAAGTGAGCTGTTTTCTTTTGCTTGAAGAACGGTGGTAGCTGCCTGGCAAGGGCTGCCTGGTCACTCGACATCGGCTTCCCACCTCCTATCTTGATTCAAGATCATTAACTGGGATCAGATAATAGCACAGCCTCAGAGGAAATAGTATACTCACTGTAAGAACTGTAAGATCTAGCTAATACGTGCCCAGGGGCTCAGGGAACGCACATGCAGAGACAATTTGGAGGAACTATACCCAAGAGAGAATATAAAGCTGGTTAGGAAAGAATGTGTTGGCATGAGAGCAACTCCCCTGTGACTTACAACTTAATGTCTTGGCAAGGACCTGTGGGGCTGGCCCTAATATGCTGCTAGAGTAGCTCCTTGAAGCTCATATACAACAATGGCCTGTAGTTAATGAGGTGAAGATGCTAGAACTGCTCCGCAGAGTGTTAAGAAAGGGACTTGAAGCCTCAAGAAGAGAAATGTGAGACTGAGCTTGCTGTGTGAGAGAAGGAACTTAGCTTCCTGCACTCCTCAGCAGGGCTAAAGAACCTTCCTGCATTAATACATTAAACCATATACTGCAGAGGACTTGCACTTTTGAACAAAACTCCTTGAGCTTGTCACCCTCTCACATTAAGTTGTAGGTGAGAGGAGAAACTACCATTTAACTACACTCTTTCATAGCACTAGGATGTACATTGTGAAATAGCAGAGGATGGAATGGCAGGATTTACCTGAGAGCTGCTGGGTAATTTCATAGGCAGCAAAGCCAGAATGGCAACTGAGATGCCCTCACTTGCAGAGACCCCGGGGCCATGACTAATTGTGCTGCTAAAGATAAAATAGGGGATCTGATGAAAAGAGTTTTTTTTTAATTTATTTAACCTGTACTAAGAAAAAAATGCAATAGATGGCAAACAGAAGGTCGGTATCAGTCGCTGCACTGAAATGGGAAATCGTTCTCCCTTACCAGCTTCCAGGTATAACAGAGTTTGCATGGTCATGACCCATCAGCGAAAGCAAAGGTAGGGCCTGGGAGGAAGGTGGCTGTGAAGCTACTATAGTATGCATTGTCCTCAGCCCTCAGTTGATCCCTGAAGGAATCCTTCTCTGAAGCAACTCTATTCTAAGGACAGGGGAATTTGGTACTGGAAACAAAAAGTAGACTGTATATTTGGCCTTTTCCTGCAGCTCTCCCATTGAGCAATATTACAAACTTAAGCTTTTCCTCTTGATGCCTGAAGTTCTTATGTAGAAATCTTGATTCCCTGGATGAAGAGGGCACCACTATGGGAAGACACAGTGAATAAAAACAGAGGTCTGGAAGCCTCGTCTAGCACACGATCACTTTAGTCCTTTTTCAAGCTAAGGAGGATAAACCAAGTTACTATGCAGCTACCGGCAGTGGCAAAGTATCCCTGACACCATGAACAGCTAGAGTAGCTGCATCACGATGGGAGAAGGCAGAGTATAACTGGAACCTTAGAAAGTCACTACAGTGTCCCTTAGTGCTTATTTGGCTGGTGATAACATAAATGAGTGATTATAGTGACAATGGCTAATAAGGGTAAATGGACTCTATCTCTACAAGATTAGATCCCAACTCACCACCTTTAACCTAATATTCTTACAATACTAGCCAAGACAGAGGCAAGTATAAATAGACGTGATAAAAATCAATCAAGTGATAGCACTAATTGTGGCAGAGATTCTCTTCTTTACTAAGCTTTCTGTACTGAGTGTTTGTATAGACTACCATTAGAGCAGTTGCCAAAGGCTACAGGCAGTGCAAATGATTAACGTGATGGATCAAAAGGTGTTGTATTCGGCAGTTTTCCCAGTGCTGAGCTAATACCCAATTCCTATAATTTAAAGGCTGAGAACTGTGTTGGGGCTCAAAATTTCATTTCAGTTCAGGGGTGCAGTGGAGGAAAGCTGCTTCCTTTCTCGAGGCCAGGAAGAGAGGAGCAGGAAGAGATGGGTGTTGAGAATGCAGCCTTCAAAGGCATGCCCCTCAGTGACCCACCCTTTGGACCAGACCCCACCTCTGACATGGTGGGACATTTTGGGAGACGTTTTAGACCTAAACCATGATAATTATAGTTAAGAAAAGGTATATATTGATTAGAAAGCTAATGTGGTCAATAGACCAGTATATGCCAGAAAGCACACTTTATGTTAAATTTACCTCATACGCTTTTAAAAAGTAATGACCAGGAACTAATTTAAAATTGTATATTACTATCGTAAAATGCAGGCTAGAATGTGTATAATCACATACTTTTCTACTTTTGCAATGTTGTTATTTTTGACATTATTTTGGAAATGGTCAAATCTTCATCAACTTTAACATTTTCCTCCATTTGCTATTTTTTCCTTTCTTCCTCATTTGTTTTTGGCTAGTCCAATTGCAAATCACTTCAACATGCATTTCTTAATTTTAAGCACATTAGTATATGCAATTACAGCATTTTGTCACACCTAAAAAGTAACAGTAGTTCCAAATGTCATTTAACAACTGAAGCTATCTAAATTTTCTCAATTGCTGCCAAAGTATATTTTCTTCTATCAAAGGCACATTTCAGCAGAGAAATAAAATTATTGGTGCAAAGAACACAGTTGTCTCTAGCAGTATTTCATCGTGTTATCAGCGCAGCTTGCATATCCTGTTTCGCTCCACTGGTGGTGTTTCCCTCCCCTTTCGGATCAGGATTATGACGCGGGACAACGGGAGGCACTGCACCAGTAGCTCGTCCCCTCTCGCGCAGGACCGTGTTGTGGGTGTTAGTCAATTCTGTGGAGATCATTCGGGGAAATGACGCACCGTACCTGTCCTCTTGACTGCATAAGGGGAGGGAGAGATCTGATTTTATTTTCTTGTGCTCTGGGCAAAATTTGAGCACTTATTTTAGATTTACCTTGATATAACAAACTGGCCTTGTGATTCCTCTCCACAGAGTTTGAATCTCATCAAACTGCCAACAATAACCATTTTCTATCTTGAGGCACTTTCGATATTTGGTGCATCTTTCTGTATATAAATTGAATAATATGCAGTTTAACTCCTCGTTGCTGACTGCAGGGTCCTTAAACACATGCTATTTTTTTTTTTCTGTAAAGTGTTTTTCTCTTTCAGGTTTTACTTTTGAAGGTTTCAGTGTCCCCATCATTCCTTTCCTTTTAGGTGCTTTTAAGAAATTTTGATTTATTTTCAATTTGTCAGAGTATTTTTCTGAAACCAAGAAAATGTTATACATGATTACTATTATACTGTTTAAATTGCACTTTCCAAAGCCTTTTTATAGATTTTTAAATTAAAAAACAAGGAAGGCAAAGATTGCTAGTTTTAGAATCAGGGCATTTGGAGAAAAGTCTACAGGTTAATTTGCAGAGGAAATTAATGCTGTGACTACTGGACTGTGGAAATAAAAGGTACAAATTTGACTGGGTTAAATATTCATGAATGACCTTATAGAACAGCTCTTCCATTTGGCCTTGAAAATATACATAAGAAATTTCTCCTACTTTCTTGATATTAATGAAGTTAAACTCTGATTTTCCTGAGAACTATCCTTCAACCCCTGAAAAAGTCTGTGGTTTTTAAGTAGGGTCAGTGTAGCAAATGGTTCATGTAGCAATTAAGCCTAAAATAAAACTTTCTATTTGAGGTGTAGTACTCAGGGGAAGTCTAATAAAAGGAATAAATAGTAGCAAATATAAGCTTAAACTGTGCACTGTACATGATATTTTAATAGAATCAACTGATAATGCTGCATTGCTTCAAAATTGTATGATTAAGAATGCGTGGTATATTATCTATATTTGTCATCAAATTGCTTACATTTTAATATTAAAACTCTAAGTGCTACTAAAAGACTAGCTAATTTATATTGAAAGGAGTTTCACATTTCAAGAGCTCACCCAGTGCTCTAAGTTGTCATTCATGAATTTTGAGCCCGATGGTGGCATGCCGCTTCATGAGAGTAAATATACCATGCTACAACCTCTAGGGATTATCGTTCTTATCCTGTAGCATTTCCTACTGAGAGAATTTACACCAGACCATTAACAGAAATATTTAAAGCTCCTTTGAAAAACATAGACTAAGGGGCTATAGAGCTCGTTTCTTTTCTTTCTTGTTTTACTCAATGAGAAATTATGGAACATCTTTATTTTCCTGAATAATTCTGAAGTAGTGAAACCTCTCCCATCCCCATGTCCTGCTGTTGACTTAATTGGGCAGCAGAAGTGTGTGTAATATCGATGTGTAAGACACAGTATGAGACACTTGCTAGTGGGTGTGGCTACAACTTGCACAGCTAGAAATGCCTCACTCCAATAATCCATCCTCAGCTGATGGGTCTCTGGCCAGAAGTTGCTCGGTAGCAGGTCCTGGAGCCCTGTTGCTTTTCCCCTGGGCATTGTATCCCTGAGCACCCCGCCTTTGCCACATCACTTCTTCATAAGCTCATCAGAGAGTCTAAAGGAGAGAAAGGTCCTTTTGTGCATGAAGACATTTCATGACAGTAATCTCACTTTATCACTGTGAAATGTCCAGGCCACAGAGGGAGCAGGTTTCACCGTGACTGCTGCTTAGATCGCAAGCACGACCTCTTCGGGCTGTCAGCCTTGTGCTTGAGGCTGTCAGTTCGCTCCTCCTGGTATCTGCCCACTGCCTTACTTCCGCGCACAGTAGACTGCAATCTCTGTCTTGGAACGCTGCCGAAAGCCCGCCGGACAGGGCTTCTCAGGTGGTGCTCTCTTTTATTTACACCCTGAGACGGGTGCTCTCCGTATGCAAGCACCAATCTTACTTTGTGTTAAAGATGGGAACCTTTGCTTCCTGTAATAACGGGTTTTAAATCAGGAGCAATAGAACTTTAACTCAGTTGGCATGGAGGGCAGAATATATGGTGCAGTGAATAAACAAAGACCTAGAAGGCTTTTGTAAGCCTAAAATACTCCCTGTGATTGTTTTTGATAAAATAATAATAATTATACTGATGTCTGATGCTTACCAGTGAAAACCTGTAATTTCTAACAGCTGTGGCAAGACCATGATAGCTCCTAGCACATATAAAGAAGTGTACACTTCTTTGCACTGAGATTACCTGCATATGTAAATACTCTATTTTACTGTACCTGTTATTAAATTAGTAATTCACTGAAAGTGCCATCAAGATTTATTTATTTTAAAACTTTGTCATATTAACTCTAAAGAGATTTTGAAATCAATGAATTCTTTCAGATAAATTAGTTAATAGGGCTTATCAGATACAGCTTATTAGATGAAGTTGGTTATGCCCCAGCTCAAGTCACACAGATGATGCAAACCTAACATCAATGAAACTGGTATTCAATAGGTGAAAATGCGCCCTCTGCCCAGTATCAGCACCACCAAGAGACTGTGGGAGAAGAGAGACTGCATATGGGATTTTCATGGGTACCAGCCAGAGTGTTGCCATGCTTGCATTTGTACCATCATATTGAAGGGAAGAGAAAAGCGTCAGCACTTCTATGTTTATTTTAATATTTTGACAGATGTTACAGGATTTAACACTATTTGCTAAATACTACATGCAATGAAGGTGCTGCGCTTCATATTACAATGGAAGAACTGGGTACCTGCTTTAAGCAACTTCCAATTCATTAGCAAGGAAAACATAACTTTGCTGCATGTTAATTTTAATGATTGTTTAATGTATTTGGTACAGGGTCCCACTGTGCAGCTCAGACTATAGTGATCCTCCTTCTCGGCCTTCCCAGGTCTGGGATTACAGGCTTGCACCACTGTGCCCAGTCTCCATGGCTGGCTCAGCATACCCCGGCGTGGGGCTGGCAGGGCATGTGGTGCCAAGGATCAAACCCTGGTCTCTGTGCTTACCTAAACATGTGCTTAATCTGCTGAGCTATCTCCCTGGCCCATGCATGTTAACTTTTAAAAAGGAGTATCTATAGCTAGTCAGAGGTGATAGTTTTGCACTTTGGTGTGACAGGAAAGGCTGAAGGAGACAAAGTTGGGAGTGATATGATGGTGAGTGGACAGCTAATCTAAGAACCCCAATGTGTTTCATTCTCCTGTGGATCATTTTCCTGTGATGGTACTGATGTTTAGAGTCAGGTTGGGGAGAGGACAGAGCTTCCATGGAAAGAGAGCATCAATTTTCTGAAGGAGAAGTTCAGGGCAAACAAATGCAGAAGTTACATCCCAGACATAGAATGAGTCCTGATTTCAAGAACAAATAAGGAAGAAGGGAAGAAATTGTAGGCCAGGAGAAGGGCAGGAATGAGTGCTTGGGTATGAGCAATTCAACTAGTGTGGAATAGATGCCACTTCCTTTGGTGGGGACAATAAAGCACACACTCTCTGCCTCCTTCCCAGCAGAGGCAGCCTTGGGAACAGGACTGATTTTATAAGTAAATTTGTATCAGAAAATGATTATGTCCCTTTAATTCCTCCTTTTTCTCCCAGAGATTTTGTTATTATTATATATGTAAGTGCAAGATTGTGTGTCAATCAATAAAATGAACTAAATCCTTCCTAAGTTGGTGTGAAATCATAAATATGTTTGAAAACAGTACTTCATGCTGGCTTTTCATAAACAATTTGCTATCCCTTCACAGCTAGGATGGAGCTGTTGTGCTCAACAGGGAAGAAAAGAAAATACACAATGTTGTGGCCTCTGGTCCTAAAATAAAAATAGTGGTTTGATTAAATGCCAGTTGGTTGTAAATGATAACCCACATAAGCAGTTGGAAATCATTACGCTTAAACAGTGAATTCTAATTTAATTTTATGGCCTTTGGAAAAAAAATCCCTTAGGCCAGTCAGCAGAAGCTAAGGAATCATTGCTGGGCTGTGTTGGAGGGATTATATTTCTGTTAGACAACCTTTAAGGTGACTTGTCTCTGTAGCATCTAAGTGTCTACCTGGAATCTTATTTCTGCTCTTCAGATGGGTCATTTGGTGTTTGGCCATACCACCAAACTCTTGTTTTATGTTCATATATCTTTGTTATTTATTTTACATTAAAATATCCACAAAACTTGGTTTTTAAAGTAACAACCATTGCGTTATAAAAATTTTGTGACAGGACTTCTGGGCTGGGTGATTCTCCTCCTTCATGAAACTACAAGTTGAACCCCTTGGTGATGTCTATCTGCTGTCCTTGCCAGACTGATGGGAGAAGATAGATTCTCCCAAAAGCTTGCTGTATTGATGGTGACAGTCTTCAGGTTGGGCTCACTGGGCCCCTCTTTTCCCCCACAGAGTTATAGGACTTGCTACATATTGTTTCTCCAGTGTGGTTGTCAAACTTACCACAGGGAGGAGACTAAGCGTCATTTTCACTGTATAAAGTAGTCAAAATAGTCACGGGCCAGTCCACACTAAGCTATGTTTCACCACTTAGGGAGGAGAGCCAAGAATGTGTGACCCTCTTTAATCTACCATATCTTGTACAAAACAAGGTCCCCTGAGGCACCACAGTTGGTTGGTATGCATAGGAAAGGTCCATGAAAATTGTCCATGGTGCAACAATTTCACTTCATGCAGTCCTGCTGAACTGGTGTGGCCAGGGCAGCTTGTTAAGAGAAAAACCTTAAGAAGTAAGAGTTTTATGGCTACCTAGGAACATTTAATGCACAGGTTTGAAAGTTAGCTGGTACCTGGTGGCCTCTAATTTTTGTGTGATGACTTGGATTATGTTTCTGTTTTAAGTTTGTTCCTTATTATTATTATTATTTGCCAGGGAAGCACTTATTCCACTGAGCCATCTCCCCAGCTCCCATCATTAATTTTTTGTTTGATATAAATGTCCTGGGCTTGTATCAAACTCTGAGAGGTATAGGTTATTTGCCTGGGTTGTGTATCCGAGGCAATGGGTGCAGCCCAGCCTGTTGTCCTGGGAGCATACGTACTTCAAACATCACATTGCTTCTTGTAATCCTGCTAAGAAGGTCTGTTTTGGCTCTGACTAATGGTAATAACATGTAAAGGAACCTGCTGGCATTGATTTGGCTTTGTAGTGACAAAAGAAAAAGGAAGATTACTTTTCAGCATTTTATGCTGGGATTGTTGATTTAACCTGATCTATGCAGGGGCTCGTATAAAGGTATAAGTTGTATTAGGTGACATCTGGACTGTTTGGCTGGGAGAAAGTTATTGGATATTGGAACAAATTAGGCAGAATCAGCCTACGTTCAAATGGTGCCAGTACAGGTGTCACGCTGTCTGTCTGCTAGAATATGTCACATGTCAACACCATCACACTCAGTAACAGGAGAAATAGTTATAGACATAATATGAGAATAAAAGTATCATAGGCCATTTGTTAGGTAGTTGTTATACTAATTGATTTATACAAACATTTATGAAACCCACCAAGACTTGCTCCCAAATATTTTTGAAGCGTTTTGGACCAGAGGAAGAAAGACAAAATAAAAAATGGAAAGCATTTTCTAAAATTTACTTTTAGTTACTTTCCTTGCTTCCATAATTCAGCTCAGTAAGAGTTTATTTTAATTTGTTTATACTTTTCTTCCATATTTATACACTGGGCAGGATTTATTGAATACCTGCTACTTACTAGGCACTGTTCCAAAAGTACGGACTTCCTAACAAGTAAAGAAAGGAGGAGTCTAGCTTTTAAAAGGCTTCTGGACTATTTAGGGAGATAAAATAAATGTATATAAAAATGAAGGCTAAGTTATCTGCAATTATAATTGAGATAATTATATACAAGGTGAACTACACACTCATATTTTTTCAAATTCTCAGAAGGTTAGGGGACTTACGTGAGTTTATTTCTTATTCTATAGCACAGCCCAACTGTCTATTTTTTGGGAAGCAATTTGGATATCTCTTTATAAGCAGACATTCAAGGATCCAGTTTCCTGCATATGGATGAGTTTTCCCCTAGAGCTTCAAGTTTTTCTTGTGTAGCTGGTATACGAGGGACTCACTGAGAGAATTATGGGATGGAGAGGGGTTAATGCTCCTCCTCTGGAAGTGGCCCACCTCACTCAGTCCTGCACAGGTTTAGTTATTTAGAACTCGGTCACATACACGTCCAAACAAAGACCACAATAGTTTCACTGACGTCCCCCAGGGAAATTATTGACAGTCTACCACATGCTCTTCAATAAAAAGTGTGTTTTCAAGATGGTATGAATAAAGGCAAAAAGATAAGATACAATGTAAATGAGATGTTTAAATAATAATATAACAAAATGTATATCTGAGTGAAAAATGGAATATTAAAAGGACAGTCTTTTGCCCTCACTGATCTAATTTCTTCTGGCAGTAAAGGACTGCACTTGAGGCTAACATATTTGCTAAACTAATGTGGCTAGGGTCTTAGCTGGCTCATGTAGAAGTCAAAAACCTTGGCACCATTCCCTCCGTATACTCATCTTTACCCACACAATTGATTCCTCCTTTCTACCTAATCTCAGATAACCCAGTGTTGTGGTTGATACATTGTGTGCAACTTGAGAGGACAGAAGGATTCAGCTCAGTGACCTCTTGCCCTAGGGCATGGAGGCCCTGCTCCAAGGCGCGGAGGCCCTGCCCTAAGTCAGGAAGGGCCTGCCCTAGAATAACTCAGAACTCAAAGGGTGCATACAGGGGTTGGAAAAGGCTTCTGTGTACCACTTCCTCAGAGGAACTTTCGTTTTTGCAGTTAGTGCGGAAGGAAGAGGATGCCAGAGTGCTGTTCCTCCCGTGCTCTTGTGTCCTGCCGCCACGAACTGCTGCCAGCTGCCTTGGAGCAGCAGACTGTGCACTGAAACCTCCACTAACTGAGCTAAACAAACATTGCCTTTCTGAATTTTGAGTGTTGGTATTTTGTCCAAACTGCAGGAGAAAAGTAACTAGGACACCCAGCACCTGCAGTTGATGGTTCTTATTCTCAGTACTGAACTTTCTTAGAAGGAAAACAACTGAAGGAGCCTTGCTATGCAAAAGAATCACTACCCACAACTGTCTATAAAAATGCAGCAGGGAAAGCCTAAGTGAAGAAACCTATGCATAAATTTTGATCTTGTTTAATTGGTTTGATGGGACAGGGTCAAAAAGTCTTCTAGAGATAGCTAAAAATGATCTACAAAGATACATTTTAGAGCCATCTCTCTTGGCAGCTTGGCCTATTGCCATTGGGAAGTGGAGACTGACTGAAATGGTGGACTCATTGTTCTCCCTAGTGTTGGCCATACTGAAGTGCTGCCTGACTAGAAAGTCACTCTTACACAAGAGAAAGGAGCAGTATTCATATGTATCTTTATATATTGATATGAATGATGTTGTGGTGGAAAAATTGAAGGGTGTCCAGTATCTTTTGAAGCTAGTTTCTGGCATGAAAAGTAGAAGTTGGAGTTGGGGATATCTCTGCGGTCTAAGAGCTTGCCTGGCAAGTGCAAGGGCATGAGTTCAATCCCCAATTCTCACCCCATGCCAGCCTCAGGCATGCTGTAGCACCCCAAAACTGGGTGTGGTGGTGCTCACCTATAATCCCAGCACTGGAGAGGCTGAGATAGGAAGAGCACTACAAGTCTGAATTGCATAGCAAGACCTTGTATCAAAAAAAAGAAAGACAAAATTAAGAGAGAAAGAAAGAAAAAAGAGAGAGAAGAGGAGAAGAGAGGAGAGGAAAGAAGAGAAGAGAAGAGCAGAGCAGAGCAGAGCAGGGAAGGGAAGGGAAGGGAAGGGAAGGGAAGGGAAGAGAAGAGAGAAGAGAGAGAAGAGAAGAGAAGAGAAGAGAAGAGAAGAGAAGAGAAGAGAAGAGAAGAGAAGAGAAGAGAAGAGAAGGGAAGAGAGAAATGGAGATATGATTCACATGGATTACTAGGAACTAAGCAGATTGAATGGAACCGATGTCTGGTTCAAGTTTGTCTCATAGTGAAATGAATAATTTATAACATTCAAATAAAGGGTTGGAGAATGCAATGTTGATATAGTTTTAATACAGACAGCCTTTAGGGAAGACATGGGGCTTAAGAAGTATCTCTACAAAATAGTTTGCATGATGTCCTGCTTCCTTAGTCAACCAGAGTGCTGAGTAACAGGTAGACTCTTGGATCACCTCCAGGTTTGTGAGTAAGATTCTCAGCCTTTTGAATTGAGACCTTTCCAGTTAGCCAGATACCCTTTTGGCTTAAAGAAAGGGCACTAGAAAAGGATGGAAAAAGACCCAAGTACTTGTACAGTAAGGTAAGTCATCAAATTTCTCCTCTGCATTTTCTATGTAATATGTCCATTTTCTAAGTTGATATTTTGTAGTCATTGCAAATTTGTGTCTAGTGAAAGCTTATCTCTATGTGTGACCTAATCAAATACATAATATTTCATTCTTGGTTCTTTCAAACTAGTCAAAAGGAATTGTTCGTAGTGATGGCTTTTTGCTTGCATCAGCTGTCATGGATTATGCCTGGCATGCCAGAGGTCTTGTGAGAATCAGCTGTCAGCATGGAATAGAATTGTACAGTTGCTACAGGTCAAAGGAGAAAATGTATTTTGCTCATAGAATTTTGACATTATGTCAGTGGTGCTATAGCTAGTTATATTTAACAAAAGTGAAGTTTCCAAGAAGATCCATTCAAAATCCCTAAAGTACTAAAATATCTCCAAGTTCTAAAAGATTTGTGAGTCTAATTTCCTCCACAGTGATAATGAGATACGAAGTAGTCATTTTCAGCACTAAATTCTCATCTAAAAAATTTTTGCAAAGATGAAGACGGACTCACACTTGAAACCCTAAATCTGATTTTCATGCTATTAGTCTAGATTCCAGACACTACTGGGCTGCTGATGTTAATTTTTTCATTGAAAATATAAAATATAGAAGAACAATGAAAAATTTTTTGATCATTCCTCTATAAAGTATTCAGAATTATGTGAGCTTTCAACAAATACAAAACCATGAAATTGCCAATCCAGGCTCACATCACCGGTGGGGAGTTGAACAAGGCTCACACTTCCTTCTCGGATGAGGGGTGATGGGGTGGGTGGTCTTTGTGCTTGAAGGTAACAAATTAGCCAACCAAAGGGTAATTATGAATCTATTTAATTTACAAGAAAGAATTTGTTAAACTCTTAAATTAAACGAGTTAAATGTATTTGAAAATTAAAGGATTTCACATACCAAAGCAGATTTTCTGGATTTCTCATTTAATACAAGAACATAATTATATTCTTCTTCAGGAGAAATCAAAAGAGATGGGTTTCTTGGAAGAAGCAGGTGCTCTGTTCTGTGAACCCATCTTGGGTGACTGCAGTAGCCACCTCTGAGTTTCTATGCTCTGAAATACTTGAGACTCCTGTTAAAATGATCTGTCCCCCTCTTTAAAATCTTAGGATTTTCCCAAGATGACAACTTTCATTCTTAGGAACAGAATCAGCCACTTGACTACATTCTGTAAAGACACAAATCTCAGTTACTCTTCTCTCATTGCTGGGACAAACATCCAACACCCAAAGTGAAAGAAAGAAAGGTTCACTTAGCTCACAGTTAATGGAGGCTTCAGTCCATACTCTGCTGGCTCCACGGCCGACTGGAACATGGCAGAGGGCAGCAGTTCATGGCGGTGGCAATGAGCAGAGAGCAAAAGGGAGCAGTAACAGCAATAATGGCTACAAAGAGCAACTCTGTCTCTTTGATGCATTCAGGCTGGGTGTAGCACTTATACCCACAATCTCAGCAGTACTCAGATCGGTAATCCCAGCCTTGGATCATGAATTAATCACAAACTGTAGAACTGGGCCTCAATGACTGTATGAGGCTTTGGGAGGGATAAATACAAACCATAACAACGTATGTGTGTACAAAGTGCACTAAGGTAGACAGTTACAGACACACAAAATTTATCCTGATTTGTCAAACTTGGAAGGAGTCTTGTTGTTCTCTTATTAGAATAAAGACCAAAGTTCATGAGATGAAATATAGGGGAGAAAGTGAAGTCCTAAATATGATTATATAAATTATATTTCATGAATACAAATACTTACAAATCAGTTAATGGGGCAAGGGCTATAGCTCCACGCAGAGTGCTTGCCTGATGTGCATGAGGCCCTGGCACTTAAAAAATATTCAAAATTATAAAGATTTAGCTTTTTTATTAATCCACGTTTGAAGTGCACAGGGACAAAAAAAACTGATTTCATAGAAATGAAAAGCATAGATAGGGGAAATTAGCTTCTTTGCACTTTGTCATTCTTGGTGTAGAGTGAGGATCTCTTCATAGTGTTCAAAAGGCATAGACCACAGAGCTTCAGGAAAGGTGAGGACAGGCCACTGGTAGAGAGGAGCCTGGGAATGAAGCCACATCAGGGTTGAGGAGAAGGCCCCAGGTTCCAGCGCAAGGACTGAAGACAGCACAGAAATAAATGATAAGAGAAGTAGATGAGCTCTTTTGATATTGGAAAGACCCTGACGTGGCCCAGGGAGGCCCCTTGCGCTCTGTGGTGCCGAGGAGCGGAACATGACATGACTGTTTCTAATGTGCAAGAGAAAGCACAATGGAGACTGTTTAATCTGGACACTTATACTGTAATGAGCCTTTATTAAAGGATGAAATTTTAATACTTACTGAGGAAACAAAGATAAAAAAATAGCCAACATAGACACAAAGAATGAATCACACAAGATGCTTATTTTTTTAATTTTATTTTAGAAAGTTAAAAGATCTTAACAGTCACAGAAACATTAGAGATCAAACAAAATCCAGTTAAAATTACTTTGAATCCCATATTTTAGGTAAGCCATTGTTAGTATTTTTGTATCAAGGGCTTTCAAATTCCTTATGAGAAATTATACATTTAGATATTTTTTCTTAATAAAATTTGAGACACTACTGCATAGATATTTCTTTAATGTTTCTTTTTCCATTTTATATTTTAATTTTTAAAAATGTATTTAGTACAGGGTCCCACTATGCAGCTCAGACTCCTAGTGATCCTCCTGTTTTCATCCTCCACAGCACTGGGATTACAGGTCTGCGCCATCACGCCTGAGCTCGGGGGCTGGCTCAGGGTGCGCGGGGGCGTTTCACACGGTACACAGTGCCAGGCATCAAACCTGAGTCCTTTCTCTTGCCGAAGCAGGTGCTTAATCCACTGAGCTATCTCTGTAGGTCTCCACTTTAAAATACATATAAATACCTTGTTCTTCTTAGTAAATACCTATTATTAATAAATATCTATTAAATACCTATTTAAATTACTTTAGTAAAAACCTACTCTTTAACGCATCATATAATATTCTATTACTATCTAATAACTATTGATTTGTCTTTAAATAAATACAGTTTTTCCAGCAGAGAATAATGAAAGATGAAATGCTATCTTACCTAATAGTTTTTGTAAGAAATATTTCTAATAATGTATGAAGGCAACAAAGATTTGTGCATTTTTTGAGGAACTATGATACATATCACAAATTTGACTTCAAAAAATGTCTCACAGTTTATACTCCTGCCAATTGGTTATGATAAAGAAAATTTTCCAAATTATCTTTATCAAGTTCACTGTTAACACTTACTGAACAGTTTTTCCTAGATTAAATTTTCCTGTGGTTAAATATATTTTTCTTTGGTTCACAAAAGGATTGTGTATATCTACTTAGATACATTTTATATTTTTATTTAGCTAAGAAGTACTTGCATAATCATATGTTTAGCTCATGTTTTGTACAATTTCATCTTTGTCCTATTAACTTGTAAAAGTTCTTTTCATCGTTAGGGTATTAACTTAGTAACTTTCCTATGGTTGCAATTTTTTCTCTTTTGTTATTTTTTACTCATTTATGTATTTGGTAGTGGGTCTCGCAATACAGCTGAAACTCGTAGTGATTCTGCTGTCTTAGCCTCCCCAGTGCTGGGATTACAGGAGTGCACCACCCACAGCTGGTTTCAGAGGTCCTCACAGCGTTCCAGGAGTTCCAGAGCCAGCCGTACATGTGGTACTGGGGACTGAACCTATGTCCTTGTGCTTGGCAAACAGGCACTTAGGCTGCCAAGCTATCTCCCCAGCCCTCCCATTTGTTATTTCCATTTCAAGCTGATTTATCATGTGCAGGTCCAGAACTGTGAAAGGTCTAAGATTTTACCCTATTTTAAGTCCTCAAAGGTGCCCGCCATAGTTTCCTGAATCTTACCACAGGACATGAGGCTTCTGGAAGAAGTAGCTAGTTTGCTGCTTCCGGCACTAGCAGTCATCAGAATGTCAGCATTTCCTTAGGTTAGATGTTCAAGCCCCATGTCCCAAAGGCGTCGTGACAAGGGCAGATGTTGCTTGCACACGCGGTGAGGAAATTGTGAGAAAGCAGAGCTCAGGAAACCCTGATGTTTATAATCCCGAGCAAATCAGTGGCATATTTGCCCTAGCAGGGACGTTATCTTTACCTGTTGGATAAATATCCTTGAACAGATCATTCAGAACAAAAGCCTGGACGTGCTTCCACTCCCACGACATGCGGAAAGGTGAGGGCTCCGTGCGGACTTGTCTTCCGCACTATGAGCTCCGTAAAATGTAAAAGTTGGCAAAAATTTTGCACCTTTCAGTTTAGTTTCATTTTTGTTACACTTTTTTTTTTTTTTTTTTTTTTTTTTTAGGACAAGGTGTACAGGGTCTCACTGCGTAGATCAGACTCATAGTAATCCTCCTGTTTACAGCCTCCCAAGTGCTGGGATAACAAGCGTGCACCTCCATGCCCAATCTCAATCACTGTCTCAGCATGCCCAGAGATGGCTTAGTAGAATAAGCGCTTCTCTGAGCAGGCCTCAGCGGGCCAGGGAATCGAACTCCTGGGCCCTGCATCTACCTCAGCAGGTACTTTAATCCACTGAGCTATTTGGCCAGCCCTTCATTTTTGTTAGACTTAAGGAGTCATTCTTTTTTTTTTTTAAAGAGTGGTACCGTTTCCTAACTGGGAATTTCCCATTTCAGTCTTTCCAAAATCCTTCCCAATAGAAAGAGAGATATCCTAACAAAAGAGGTCTTACTCATGAATTAATTTTTAATTCCTTCACTTGTGTAACATATTCAGAGAGTTGAGTTTTTTTTCATAGCCCAGTTTTTTAGCCTAGTTTTTTAATGTAAGTAAAATTAACTTACCAAATCATCAAGATATTTGATTAAGAAAGATATGCCATGGGCCAGGGAGATCGCTTACCTGGCAAGTGCAAGGGCTGAGTTCAATCCCTGGTTATGCCAAAAAAAAAAAAAAAAAAAACAAAGAAAGAAAAAAAAAAAAGAAAGACTGATGTGCCTTGTTTATCTTTCAGTTTTGAAAACTCTGACACACCATAGTAATTATTAATTATCCATAATGATTAATATGATTATGGAAGGCTTCATAATAATGCTATGCAGTAGTTTTGCACAAATTTTGCCACAAGTTGGTCACACACTTCACATATATTAGTCTATTCTTCTCTTAATCCAAAGTAGGCACTATTTCCAATCTTATTTCAGAAATGTAAAAGTGAGGACCGGAAGTGAGAATTGTTCAGTTTCAAAGTCTTGAGTTTGAGAATCATAATCACAGTTCATCTGATTTCAACAACAAAGTTTTCCTTTTGCCTTACATCCTTGTAAATATAAAAAATATAGGTCTATAGCTCATCAGAGAGGTAGCTTAAGTAATGCTGAATTTTAGTATGTCTGAAGGCTGTGGATAATGACTTTTCCAAGGGAAAAATGCTTAATCTCACACACAGGTTATTCACATATAATTTCAGTGAGTTGTTATAAGTCATCTATTTAATGTCAATAAAATGTATTTACTGGATGAGCAATCCATGTTAAATTCAGTCATTTGCTATACTTTCATTTATACTTTAGCACTTCCAAATTTTGATAGCTAATTAATAAAAATAGTCTATACATAGATAGTGCCCCGTGAAATAAAAGTAAAGCTTCATAAGTATCGTATGCAAAGATTACATGGGAGCCTGTATTTCACTTATTTACTTTTCTTTCATCCCTCACAGACAGCCAGAATGGGATCTGGCTAAAAAGACAGACAAGGCAGGTGGCTGGAATTAAACCATGGTACTCCCAGTGGATATTTTAAAAATACCTGCTGTCACATTCACTTTCCTATAGCTAGGACAAAAATACCCCTACTCAAAACTCAGAGGAAGAGAGTTGAATTTGATGCATAGAGGATTCTTTGGACAGATAACTTGATGGTACAAACAGCACTTGGAAAGGTTTGGAAAAGCCAAGCTGCCCAAGAACTCACTGCAGCTAGGAAGGAGAAAAGGAGAAAGAGCACAAGGACTCCAGGAGAAGAGGGCTCCTTTCTGGGTCACACCCTAGCAACCTAGTTCTTCCAACATCCTCATAGCAATTCAGTTAAGAACTAATCAGTGGATTGTAGATGAATGCAATGTTCCCGAGGTCCAATTGTCATCCAAAGCTCCACCTCTGGAGACATGAGACTTTGGGAGGCATTTTAGATTTGTACTTGATCTTTACTAAAAGGCTGAGAAGTGATGGCATTTTAGGTCTCAACAATGCATTTCACAACTAGTGATATCAGCCACTGACCAGTCAGCTTAGAGATAGAGATACAGCCTCAGCGGCTCATAATCAGCCCTCTCTCTACCACTTACTGGCTATGAATTTATCTGTAAAAAGAGGACTTCAATAATCAGTATTTGTGGGGCTTTATTAGGGTTAGATGTGATAATATAAGAAAGGCATTTAGAAAAATATTTATGCACCAACTTCACCGCTCTCAACATGACTAATATTTGAGGAACTACAGAACTTTTTTTTTTTTTTTTGCCTTTTTTTTTTTTTTTGTCTTTTTTGAGACAGGGTCTCACTGTGCAGTTCAGGCTGGCCTTAAGCTCACTTTGTAGCTCAGGCTGGTCTCGAACTCACAACAATCCTCCTGCCTCAGCCTCCCTAGTGCTGGAATTACAGGCATGCGCCACCACGCCCGGCTACAGAACTTTATAGTTAAAAGATTTAAAGTTTTTTATTAAGAGAAGACAGGGAAGATCATATTGAATTTTTGAATAATACAAGTCTCTGAGAGTTCCTATTTGGATGGAAAAATTAGGATTCTGAGAAGTTTTAAAAACTAGCTTGACAGGTCAAACCTGATAAAATAATATTAAACAGGGTTTAAAGTTCTGCCTTTAAGCTGAGATTTTGAAACAAAAACAACAATTTGCTTATATGAAAGAAAAAAGCCAAAAAAGAAAAAAAAAAGAGAAAAACCTTATGAGTTAAATGAGATTCTACAAAAATCTGGGCCATGATTTCAATTGACCAAGCAATAGGAAATGTGATGCTGCCTTTTGATTAAGGACAGTGCGATTTTCACCACAGTGGTCAGATTAATGCTGCTCTGAGCAGTCCGTCACATCTGTAATATACTGAATTTGAGGAACCAGGTAATGGACAGAGACATGTATGAATTCAGATTGTTTCAGAGAAATGTGGCCAAAAGGGTGGATAATTAGGGGTCTCAAAACCAGGGCCAGTGAAACCAGTAAGGCAGAGACTAAAGGGGAGAGGTGACAGGGATTTTCTGGTACCTGAAAACTGTGTGTGGGAACATGTGCTGTGCCAAGGGAGGAAGGGTACAGTGGTCAGGGAGAGGCACAGGTGAGCTCCACGTACATCTGTGTGTCCAGCAAAGGAGGGGAATGATCCTTTCATTTCAGCAAAGGTAATCAAGAACAGAAGGTTCTCCTTGCTGAGATAAAAATACCTTGCATCCAAAGTTAGAGGAGAGAAGATTTATTCAGCTCATAGTTTTCAGGGCTTTCAGGCCACAGTTGGCTGGCTCCTGGGCAGGTCGGCATGGCAGAGGGGCATCGCAGGGGAGAAACAACGCCTGGCAAAGCAGGGTAAGCAGAAGGCAGCCAGCAGGAATGCAGCAAGCAGCAAGCAGCAACAAGTGACCAACCGCAGCCCTGCCTCTGTCCCTTGCATTCTGTGCAGGCTACTGACTTTCAGGATGAATAACGCCCACACCCAGGAAGGGCCTTCTCATTCCACATACTCAGAACTATCCCCGCCTGTCAGCAGCCTAATTGAACAATCACACGACCTTAGCCCTAGCACACACACTCTTGCTCTGGCCTCCTCTGAGAAAGCCCACCTGTAACCACATGAGGCTTTGAGGAACATGCCATATAAGTCATAACACATGGCAGTCAGAGAAACAATACTATGATGGGGACGTGTTTTTATTTGGTTGGTTGTGTGTTTGTTTTATGAGAGAGAGGGAGAATTGGTAATTCTTTGTTTTCCACCAAATTCTTTAATTCTGTCATTTCAAATTATGAACCAAATTATATATAGAACATAAATGGAAGTAAGAAGAAATTACAAAACATGAGTAAAAATCATTAGTTATTTCTGAGAAGATTTTATCTTAAAATGACAAGAAATAGAATAGAATAGGCTTTCTCAAGGAAAGAACTATGTTTTTGGTGGTCAGTGCATGATACAGTAGTCATAAATCACTGGCAAGTAATGGGTGCTTAGAAAATTTCATTCTGTTAAATAAAATATCACCTGTCAGAAATGTTGTTCGAAGGATTCCTGAATTATTTGAAGAAGTACTGAATGAGTTCTAAATCTTCCAACTCCAAGGTTTTATTATTTGAATTGTCTCTGGCTTATAACCAACTACATTTTGCTTTATTTGCTCCATATTGAATTCTCTCAATGCCTACCTGAGAAAAAAATCTTTATTTACTAAAACCAAATCAATATTATATAAACCAAACATGATTACTTTACCAGAAGTGGTTTATTGTGTTTGTCAAGCTTCTCAGTTTACTTTGATCTATTTATTAATACATTCTACTGATATTTCATCATTGTTAGAGGAGAGATGTATTTCTTCCTTATCTCCAAATCTAATAAATATAAATAACCACTAAAAGTGCTGAGCTTCAGACTTCAGATAGTCATCAGCATTTTAGAGTTCACTTAAATGTAGTATTTTTTTTTCAAATTCTGTCTCCATTACTCTTCTCTTATTGCTAGGACAAATACTTGACACTCAAACTGAAGGAAGGAAAGGCTTACAGTTACTGGAGGTTTCAATCCATACTCAGCTGGCAGCAAAATAGCAAAGGGAAGAGAAGCAGCAACAATGGCACAGAGAGCCAGCTTCTCTCTCTCTCTCTCTCTTTGTGTGTGTGTCTGTCTCTATGTCTCTCTGTGTCTCTGTGTCTCTCTGTGTCTCTCTTTGTGTGTCTCTCTGTCTCTGTCTCTGTGTCTTTCTGGGTCTCTCTCTCTGTCTCTCTCTCTCTGTCTCTGTGTGTCTCTCTCTGTCTCTGTCTCTTTGTCTCTGTCTCTATCTCTGTCTCTTGCTGTCTCTCTCTCTCTCTCTCTCTCTCTCTCTCTCTCTCTCTCTCTCTCTCTCTCTTATTACATTCAGGCTATCTTCAGGCTGGCTATACCACTCATACCCATAATTCCAGCACTACTCAAATCCCTGATCCCAGCCTTGGGTCATGAATTAATCACAAACAGTACAGCTGCACCTCAATGACCGCATGAAGCTTTGGGAGGGATACATACACACAAAGCATAACAAATACATAAATTAGAATTTATGAACTCAGTAGGATCAGTAATTGGGTATTTGATTATTAGGTGATCTACTCTATTTTAATAAAATTTTCCCATAAGAAAAATAACAATCTATAGAAGGGAGAAAGTTTATATACCAAAAGAAAAATAGAATTCACATCTTACAATAGTTTCCTAGGACTGTTTTAACAGTGACTTAAAACAATAAAACATGTTTTTTCAGTTACAAGTCTACAAGTCCATGGCGGTGTCCCCAGGGGGCTGTGCTTTCTCTGAAATCTCTGGGGAAGGAGCCTTTTCTCCATCTTCCTGGATGGTGGTAGAATTCTAGCATCCTCCACATTCCTTAGCTTAAGCTGCATTCCTTCTGCTCTCTGCCCTTTTCTCACACAGCCCTAGTCTCTGTGCTTCTTTGTGTCTCTAAATGTTCTCTCTTCTTCTTATAAGGACAGCGATCATTACATTGAGGGCTGACCCAAGTCCCATTTGAGGTTAATTCTGTGGTTTTAGGTAGACATGACTTTTGTGAGCTGTAATGTCTAAGTGTGTTCGTCTTCCCAGAATTCGTATATTGAATCCCTAGTTTTATATATAAATGTAACAGTACTTGGAGTTTGGACTTTTAGGAAATAATTGGGTTTAATGAAGCATTGGAAATAGAGACTTCATGATGGAATCAGAACCCTTATAAGAAAAATCCTGTCTCTGTCATCTGTCCCCATCTCTATCTGTCTGTCACTCTCTCTCTCCTGCATCATACCACCCCCATGGTCCCATGTGAAGAGACAACAGAAAGGCTCCATCTCCAAACCCTCACCAGAAACAAAGCCCTCTCCAGACCTGAATCTGCTAGCACCTTGATCTTAGAGTCTCAGTCTGTAAAACTCTGATAAATGTTGCTTAAACTACCCAGTCAATGGTATTGTTAGAGGAGTCTGAGTCAACTAAAACACATTTTGATTTTTTAATTTGAATTAATTAGTTAGTTTTACTTTTTAGTTTTTGGTACCAGGTATCAAACTCAGGACCATGTGCTTGCCAGGCAGGTACCTATGCTGCTGAGCTATCTCACCAGCCAAATACTAATTTTAAACATAGGATGCTGTGACAAAAACTTAGAAATGTTAACCTGGGTTTGAAACAGTATAATAGCTAGAGGCTGGAAAAATTTTGAGGTGAGTGTCAGAAAAATCTGGTATTTCTGTGAACAGATTACTAGAGGCAATTCTGATAAAAGCTGAAAAAGAAGAGGAACACTCAAAAAAATAAAAGCTTATATCTTCTTAGAGAATCCATACAGAGTCAGCTCTACACATGAATAGACGTTAGCAAAATTTGGATTGTAAAGGCCATTCTAATGAAGTCTCTGGTAGAAATGAAAAATGTAGCTGGATAATGGGAAAAATGATTATTTACAAAGTGTCACAGAACTTAACTGAACTGAATCAGTGTTCTTGAGATATTCAGAAGGTAGAACTTTTAGCCATAAAATTGAATTTTTGAATAAGAATGCTTTAAAACAA
Organism: Ctenomys sociabilis; assembly: GCA_004027165.1. NCBI lineage: Eukaryota > Metazoa > Chordata > Mammalia > Rodentia > Ctenomyidae > Ctenomys > Ctenomys sociabilis. The sequence goes on along the minus strand of PVKA01000810.1, from coordinate 144,468 downwards.
AGCACAGAAAGTGCACCTTTCTCCTAATAGTAAAACGTGAGAAGAGTACTAAATTTAAGAGGAAATTGTTCATCAAAAATGAGACAGAACATAAAGATCTGGGAAATTCTCAGCCTATAGATGATGCAGCAAATATCAAGAGTGTGGCTAACTGATCATTTGATAAAGATATTTGTATGGTTACAAGCTTATGACCTAACCAGCTACCTAAAAAGAAGGCAGGTGTAGAGATGGGATGATACCGAAACAGTCAGCTGAGACTAAAGGAACTAGGTGAAACAGGATGAAATGAAACAGTCCAACTTACTAGAACCTATGGACCAGACTAGAGAGTTAATTAGCTTAAGCATGAGCTGCTTCAAAACAAGGGAGAGTGGTGCCCGAATGGCTTAGAGATCCCCTGGCTGTCACTGTCACAGGGGCCCAGAATGCCCAGACCAGCAGGGCAGGCTGACTCCATGCTGGCTTCAAAGGGCTGGGCCATTGCCCATCTGAAGCATGGGAATAGGGCTCTTGCCTTCGTACGCCACCCCAGTAGGCTGTGGGAGTGGGACTGCTGCCCTAGTGCTTGGAATGCAGATACTTTTATTTTACTTTTTTGTCTTTTTGAGATGGGGTCTCACTATGCAGCTCTGGCTGGCCTTGAGCTCACTTTGTAGCCCAGACTAGTCTCAAACTTGCAATGATCCTCCTGGCTCAGCCTTCTAAGTGTGTGCTGGGATTATATGGATGCGCCACTAGGCCTGGCCTTGGAGGGCAGATTCTTAAGCCACAAAGGATAACTCTCAAGCCCTGAGATCTGACAGAATTTGCTTTGCTATGTCTTAGACTTGGTTAGGACTCAGCCCTTCCTTCCTGTAATTGTTCCCTTTGAAGTATGCATGCTCCACCATTGTGTTTTGGATGCACCTAACTTATGTGGCTTCCCAGCTTCACAACAGGAAAGTCACACCCCTATCTGATTTAGGTGGTGTTTCAATGAGACTTCGGACTTTGGACTTCAGAGTTGATATTGGACTGAGTTAAGGGATTTGGAGTTTGTCAGTTAGAGGTTGACAAGTTCACGGTGCTATACTCAAGGAGTCATGATTTTTGTGCACTAAGCTCTCCTTGATGGTAATATCATTTTTCTTTCAGTTTCTTATTGTGTTGAAACACATATAACATTAGATTAATGTTTTAATTGTACAGCTTAATGATTTCAAATATATCCATTTTGCTATGTCATTGCCACCATCTTTCATCTCTATGTGGCAGCAAAGTCTAAAGAAATTGAGGGTAGCAGAGTCATTGGCAGCAGAGAGCAGCACGCACCTGGGGCTTTAAAGTTTTCTTTCTATACTTGAAAGCTAACCTTGACAGATATATGTAACCATAATTCTTTTTTATTTGTAAAGGGAATAAAGATAGTTTAAAAAAAGAAACACAGCAGAATTTCGAAACTCATCATGATTGTTATACTATGTATTGTTTTCTTCAAATTAGTTCAGATTACCAGTTATAAACATGCAAAATTGCTCTACAAGTTATAAAAATTAAAAAGGAAAGAAAGAAAAAAAATAAGTATTAAATGCTCCTTTCAATAGACCAGCAGAGATCAGCAATACCATTATCCAGGCTATCTTGTCTATATGTAGTACTTCTGCGACTGGATCAATGTAGTTACTTACATGTCAAAATAAAAATTTCAAAGATATACCCTGGAATGATTTTGAACTTTCTAAAACTAAATACTGTATTTTAATATTTAAAATTTCAATGTTTAAATTTTTATGTTTAAAACTAAATATCCTTTCATTGAATTACTTAAATTATTATTTTAATGGGGCTCATAGTTAGAATAAAATAAGATAAGCCAACAAATAAATAGAAGACACCATAAAGCCTAGAAACTACAGACTGAGAAGAGAACTTCTGGCATATCTCTTAACTGAAAACGCCATGCTTTCCTCACCTGTTCTGAATTTTTCTACATGTGAAAAACTGGCCTGGGTTTGCTAGGTTGTATGCTTTTTACAAAAGCCAAATGCTTAAAACTTCTCATCTGAAATATTCCAATTTTAAACATAGGAAACAAATGAAAATTACAAAAAGTGTAACACCACTTTGAAGCCAAGAATGTATACAATATTTGGAGGGAATCTCTGCCTGGCTGTGACTACATTTTGATTCTTATTGCAGTGTTCACATTTCTGCTCCATTCATTTTTGTGTGTGTTTTTTAAAGTACGCAGAGTGGCAGATGGCTCCTATTTCCTCTTTAACCTGCAGACACTTACTGTGGGGGAAAAACACCTAGATACTGTACATGTTGTAGGAGTTTTCAAATATGTTAACACATTTGGTCAAACTTAAAATAACAATATCAGCTCAAATTATTTTATTGGTAATCAATCATTTCTTTTTTTGTCTTTCAAACATCTCCAAAGAATTTTCTGTTTGCACATAACAAAATAGACTCTTACCTACTTGAAAAAGATGGGAGTTTAGGTTTGAAATTTAAGATTTGGAGAATATCAACATATTAAATGAATATATTAATTGATTTATTTGCAAAGGAAATTTTTGATGAGGTGTATCTGAAGTACTTGATTTAAGTAGTTAAATTTGTTTTGAGCCTGGTGTCATTTTTTTTTGCCTTTTTAAGACATTTTTATATTTTAATTTCCTTTATAGAATTTCATCTAAGTATATTTTCTTAAATGTGTAACTCTTATAACAATTGTACTATGTACTAATTCTTCTATATGAAACTTGTTAGGAAGTGACCTAAAATATAAGGTCTATATTTTTGCTATTGACATCATAAACTAATTATCTTAATTCTCACAGTGGTATATAAAGAAATAATTGGGAAAAGTTGGAACTATTTCCTAATAGTTAGAATTAACATAACTTAAATAATTATGCTGTGTAATGTTTATTTTATGATATGATGACACTCTTAAATATTAAATAGTTATTTACTATTCTTCATATGAATTCAATAATTTAATAGGTTTTCTTCTGTGTGCACTATGTCAAGCATTTATAATCAAGTTTTCTTCTGCTAGTTTGTTACACAGAAGAAGTTGTATTTCTGATTAAAGTTGATTCCTTTGGGATGGCCAATCACCTTTCTGATATTACTTAAAGAATCTCCTTATTTCTTGATTTGGTCAAACAGTACAAAGAACTATTGACTAGAAAATGACTTTCATTCCAAACGTAATAGAACAAGAGAGAATTTAAAGGAAAATATTGACAGAAAGAGGTACTAGAAAATTGACACTTCTCTTGCTGTCTCATACTGGTGGTTTCCCAATGAGGGTCTGTGTGAAATATTTAAGAAATTTATGGAAGAGGGAAATAAGCATGACCTAAATATATTAATGAATTTACTGCTCTGCAGGAGTGTTAATATTATCTTCCAGATTGGATTATGTAGAAAAAAGATAGCAATGTGATAGTTTAATTTGAATTTCCTTTAGATCTTGTAGCCATCTATCTAATGGAACATTCTAAATGATATAAAGAGATGTCTACAAAAAGTTTAAATACTCAAAATTTCAAAATAATTGCAGAAACCTGACAAAAATCAATACAACTTGTCCATATCTTTCTAGTTTTGAGGATACAATCAATCTTCCAAAGAATTAAACACACACACACACACATACACACACACACACACATATAGATAGATAGATAGATAGATATAGATAGATAGATAGATATAAATGCTAAATGAATACTGAAAAGCCTCAAATTTTATTAAAGCTCAGGGATCTATGTAAGCGATTTGCTGATTTATAATACTAGATATTTGACTTTTTATCAATGAGTACAAAGTCAGATATCTACATTTTGAAATATCTAGAAACTGTACATGTATGAGAGAAAATGTTCACACTTTATATGGCAGATTTGAAGTTACAAATGGCCTGCGTGAGTCAGGAGACCTGTGATCTGTGCACCCAGTGCATGCAGGCTCAGAGCTTTCCTGGCGCCTTTTAAGAAATTTTCAGGATTCTGGGCAAGCTGTGGGACTGCAGTGAGTGAGAACTCAGCCAGATCCACCCCCACCGGCCCTGCCCTGCAACTCCCAGGAGCCCCCAAGCCTGCAAAGCGACAGAATTTTTGTGACTCTTCCAGCCTAGTATGGCACTGTGAGTGTGTGGGAGAGCTTTGGTGCTCCCTGGTGCTCCCTGCATCAGGGGCAAGACAGAGGGGAACCATAGGCTCATCGTTGTGCCACAAGGGCTACAGAAAAAAAGAGCTGAACACAATAGCTAGGTCCAGGCCAGGCATAACTGGATAATATCAAACTTAATAGATCTGCAACTGAATCTCATTACGTGCTGAGGTTGTACCTGCACCAAAGATCGGAGGTCAGTGATATACAAAATGACAAAGACAAGGAGCAAAATGCAATCTCAGGCCTCGAGCCCACCAATGATAAGTGCAGAGGACACTATTCCAGCTGAAACATATGAATGAACCACATCGCAAGGAAAGAAACAACAGCAGAAACGTAAAGAGGAACTCAGAGCAAAAATAATTTCTGAAATAAAAAATAAATATTTGAAATCATAGGATCTGAAGTAGAGAATCAATTACAGAAATATATGGAGGAAGCCCAATTTGGAGAAAGCTCTGCAGTAAAAGAATTAATAGTTACCTCTAAAGAAGACATTGATTAAAACAATAGAGATTAGAAATATGAAGGATTCCTTGAATGAGTAATACAGGAAAGAAATAGATCACATGAAACAGAGTCAAAGAGATATAGAAGGACTTAAAATTTCAATCATGAGCCTACAAAACTGAGTGAAAGCGAAGACAGTTTCAGTCTTGAGAACGTTGGTACAGCAAGTGAAAAGGTGAGAAAGGATCTTTTAAAAACAATGAGAACTCAGAAAAAAATAATCCATCACCTGCAAGATTATACCAAGATGAACAATGTGAAATTAATAGGCATTAATGAGAGAGAAGCAGTCAATGCAAATGATATAAAAAGAATATGGGCAGAAGTAATAGCAGAAAACTTCCCAAATATGAGAAAACAATTGAAAATTCAGGTAACTGAAGCATACAGAACACCAAATAACTTCAACCTAATTAAAAAAAAACACCAAGACACATAATAGTCAAAATCCTAGAAATCCAACACAAGAATAATGTACTGAAAAGTGCTAGAGAAAAGAAGCAGATCATATTCAAAGGAAAACCCATCAGAATTATAGCCGACTTCTCTTCACAAACCATGCAGGCAAGGAGAGCATGGAGCAGAGTGCTTCAAGCCCTCTATGAAAACAAATTCCAGCCCAGACTACTATACCCTGCAAAACTCTCTTTCAACTTTGATGGAGAAGTGAAATAATCCCATGACAAAAAACAACTAAAGAATTTCATGATGACAAAGCCACTCCTACACAGGCTGCTAAAAGATGTTTTAGAGAGAGACCACAATGACCCGAAATCCACGAATGAGAAAAGAAGGAACCCACTAAATAGGGCAAGAATTAAACAAAGGACAAAAAAGAGTAAACAACAGCAGGTAAATAGTATGAGAATCATAAGTCAACACATTTCAATTATAACCATCAATGTAAATGGACACAATTCACCAATTAAGAGAAATAGAGTGGTGCAGTGGATTAGGAAACAAAACCCAACAATATGTTGTATATAGGAAACATACTTAACTCATAAAGAAATTCATATGCTTAAAGTCAAAGGATGGAAAACAATACTACATACCCCAGCACCTCAGGAAAAAGCAAGAGTAGCAATTCTGTTCTCAGACAGTCTCAACTTCAAACTAAAAATGATTCAAAGAAATAAAGAAGGCAACTATATATTGGTTAGGGGAAAAATTTAAGAGGAAGAGGTAGCAGCATAAATATCTATGCACCAAACACAGGAGCACCCAACTATATAAGACAAATCTTAATGGACATGAAAAATATAACATCCAAGACCACAATCTTATCAGGAGACCTTAACACCCCCTAATCTCAAAAAGATAGGTCAACCACACAAAAAAATTAGAAAAGAAGTAGCAGAACTGAACCAGACCTTGGAACAAATGGACCTGGTGGACATATGCAGAATGTTCCACCCAACCACAGCTGAATACTCATTTTTTTCAGCTGCACACAAAGAGACCACATACTAGTCGATAGGTTATGCTTAATTACATGCAAGAAAACAGGAAAGAAACCAGAAAAGCACTATAAATACATGGAAATTAAACAACAACCTACTCAGCAATCAATAGGTCACAGATGAAATTAAACAAGTAATTCAACAATATCTACAATTCAATGAAAATTCAACCACAACTTACTGGAATTCATGGGATGCAATGAAAGCAGTTCTCAGAAGGAAAATCATAGCTATGAAATCACACATTAGGAAAACAGAACAGGAACAAATAAACACCCTAATGTTGCACCTCCAACAACTAGAAAAGGAAGAACAAACCAAAACAAGAGCCCAAAGACAGGAATAAATCATAAAGATTAGAGCAGAAATTAATTCAATTGAGATGAAGAAAACAGTTCAAAGAATCAATGAATCAAAAAGCTGCTTCTTTGAAAGACTAAATAAAACCAAGCTAACCTCATAAAAAGAGGAAAGAAAAAATTCAAATACAAGCAATAAGGAATGAAAAGGGTGAAATCACCACAGACACAGTGGAAATTCAGAAGATTATCAACAGCTACTTCAAGAATCTTTACACACACAGAATAGAAGACACAGAAAATGGACAGATCCCTTGAAAGGTACAAATTACCAAAACTGAATCAGGAAAATATAACAACTCTCAATAATAGCAGCCAACAAGATACAAAAGATAATAAAAAGCCTGAACAAAGAAAAATGCAGGTCCTGATGAATTCAAAGTGGAATGATAGAAGAAATTTATAGAAGATATAATCCCTACACTCCTCAAACTCTTTAATGAATTGGAAAAGGAAGCAGTCTTCCCAAAATCATTTCTGGAGTCAAGTATTATACTGATTCCAAAACCAGGGAAAGACACAACTAAAAAAGACAACTACAGACCAACATCCTTCATGTACATAGATGCAAAAATCCTCACTAAAATCCTAGCAAATAGAATACAGCAAATCATCAAGAAGATCATACACCATGACCAGGTAGGATTCATCCCAGAGATACAAGGATGGTTCAGTATTTGAAAATCTATAAATGTAATATACTATATTAATACACTGAAACCTAAAAACTACATCATCATCTCAATTGATACAGTAAAACTTTTGACAAAGTCCAACACTCATTCATGTTCAAAGATCTACAGAAAATTGGAATAGAAGGCCTCTACCTCAATTTGATAAAAGCCATCTATGACAACCCAATGGCTAATATAATCCTAAATGGTGAAAAACTGAAATCTTTTACTCTTAAATCAGGTACAAGACAAGTATGTCCTCTATCACCCCTCCTATTCAATATAGTCTTGGAATCCTTAGCAACAGTAATTAGAAAAGAGGGAGAAATAAAGGGAATAAGAATAGGTAAAGAAGTTAAATTATCACTATTTGCAGATGACATGATACTTTACATGTAAGACCCAAAAAAGCCCACCAAGAAGCTACTAGAATTGATACACAAATTCAGTAGTATAGCAGGATACAAGTCAATACTCAAAAGTCAATAGCATTTCTCAACATCGATAACAAACACACTAAGAGGGAAAAATAGAAACAATACCTTTTACAACAGCACCGCGGAAAATGAAATACCTTTACTTAACTAAGAAGACAAATAACTTTTCACAGAATATTACAGTACCCTAAGAAAGAAGATCATAGAGGATTTCAGCAAGTGGAAAGATGTTCCCTGCTCCTGAATAAGAAGAACCAACATCGTGAAGATGGCCATACTACCAAAATTGTTGTGCAGATTTAGTGCAATCCCTAACCAACTCCCACCAACATACCTCCCAGACCTAGAGAAATTATTCCAAAAATGTGTTTGTAACCAGAAAGGACCTAGAATAGCAAAGGCAATCCTGGCCTACAAAGACTAGGCAGGAAGCATGGCAATTCCTAACTTGAAATTGTACTACAAAGCTATTGTGATAAAATCAACATGGTACTGGCAACAAAATAGACCTGAAGATCAATGGAACAGATTAGAAGATGCAGAGGCCTCTGTGAACACACTTAGCCACCTGATCTTCAACATGCTTACTGAAAGAAAGATAGCCTCTTTAACAAATAGTGCTGGAAAAACTGGCTTTCTACATGCTGAAACCTAAAACTTGACCCAGATCTATCACCATGCACTAAGCTAAAGTCAAAATGGACTAAAGATCTAAACATTAAAACAGAAACACTCAATCTTCTGGAAGGGAAAATAGGAGGAACTCTTGGAGACATAGGGGTAGGCAAAGAGTTCATGAACAAACATATATTTGCACAGGAATCACTTCCAAAAATTAACAACTGGGATCAACTCTTATTGAGAAGTTTCTGCATGTCAAAAGAAATTGTCAACAACATGAAAAGACAACCCACACATTTTGAAGAATTCATAACTAATAACCACTCAGACAAAGATCTGGTCTCTAGAATTTATAAAGAACTAATATATATTAGGGCCCTCAAATTTAAAGACCCAATCCATAAATGGGCATCTGAGATGAATACACACTTCTCAGAGGATGAAATTAAAGAAGCGAATAAATATATGAAAAACTGTTCCACATCACTATTCATCTCTTAAATGCAAGTTAAAACAACACTGAGATACCATCTCACTCCAGAAAGAATAGCTATCATAAAGAAATCAACCAACAGAAAATGTTGGAGAGGATGTAAGGAAATGGGAACACTCCTCCACTGCTGGTAGCAATGTAGACTGGTGCAACATTGTGGAGATCAGTGTGGAGATTCCTCACAAAACTGGGACTGGAAATCCCAGTCAAGCTGGCTATCACACTACTGGAAATTTTCCCAGAGGAACTGAAAACATGATATCATAGTGATATATGTGTACCTATGTTTATAGCAGCACAATTTGTGATAGCCAAATTTTGGAAACAATCAACATGCCTGTCATATGAGGAATGGTTGAAAAATATGTGGTATTTCCATACAATGGAGTATTACTCAGCTATAAAGAATGATAAACTTGAAGCATTTATATTGAAGTGGATGCCACTTGAACATATACTCATAAGTGAAATAAACCAGACACACATGTGAAAATATCGTATAGTGTCCCTAGTATAAGAAATCAAAAGAAGTAATACAAATAGAAAGGTATAACAACAACTAAAAAATTTAGTCAGACAGTTGGAGTAAACTGAACTGCATATGTTGCAGGGTAATAATCAGCTTCTCTTCTGGATGGTTCACAACCTAAGTTTGCAGGTCAAAAACTGGAGAAATAGAAGGGCTGCAAGGTCAGCCAACATTTTGTTCCTCCCCTTTCAAGGTCAGTGAAGACTCAGGACATATGAGATCCTGTACTGTAACATCATGAATCTCAGTTGTGCCCCAAATTTTCTGATCAGGGAGATTATGGAGCCATAGAGGAATGTGATCGATAATCTGTGGTGTGCCCAAGGAGCAAACTTTCTCTCAGGCTTTCACAGAGAACAAACTGGTCAAGCAATGGCTGTAACTCATCCACATGGCTGACACTGACAATAGATCTACAAAGTGAAGTACGGGGTTACTGGATAAACCTTGAGGGGACTTGACTGACCTAATCAGATACAAAAGTACATTTTTTGTTATATAGGTCTTGCTTTATCTCAGTCTTAATCATCCAGCACAAAAGTATAAAAATGAGGTATATAAAATAAGGCCCTAATAATAAGTTGAGCTGTAAATGGCTCTAGTCAACAACTTATTCGGATAACCCACTATTATTGTGAACTGCTAGACTGTGTTGGATTGCTTAAGTGAATTCAAGCACCTATAATAATTGAGTGATAATACAATACCCATCTTTGAAAGGAGTAAACAAAAAAAGGCAGATACAAAGGAAGAACCATTCTGTGTTTGTATAAACAGTACAGTTAAGATAAATATTCAGTAATTTTGCATATTTCTATTAGAAGAAAGATTTTCATTATAGTGTTTGGACAGGATATCCTGTCTGCTCCTTCTACTATGCATAACCACTAGGAAAATAACAATGTAAAAAGTATTAATTATTGAAACTGTACTATAATTCACCTTTTAAAAAAAGTAGGTATACAGCTACATTCTCTTAATTCATTGATTAGAGGCATGTGCTCTAATAGTGTCTGTAAATAGAATATTATGTATGCACCTTGTACAACAAAAAACTACTACGAAAACAATATGCAATGTATTAATTATTCAATTGTCCAACTAATTTGATTTGAAACTGTCTCATTGCTATTTGTTTTTCAATAAAATGAAAAATAAAAACATTGGCAGGCTCTAGGCAGCCTGTGGGACTGTGGTAAGCAGTCACCTTAGCCAACAGCATGAAGGCATGGAGCCTGTACAGGTTGAATTCATACCCTTTAAGAACTTGGAAAGAATCTGTGTAACCCACGGGATCCTGGTGAATATGCCCAATATATATCACCTACAATGAAGCTTTGTTGAGTGTCAGCCAGTCGTTCCCAGTACTACTGAGAGCTTTTGTGAGTCCTCCCTTGTATTTCACTATAGTAGAAATCTTACTGACATATGCCTAACCACTCTCCCTAAATTGCTAACTCTGGATGTAGTACTGGGAGCTTAAAAATACCAAAATACAGGAACAAAAATCAGTCTAAATCTCTTAACCCACCCAGAACAAATCCAGGAAACAAAGACATACTAGAACTTGGAAATCATACTCCTGAAATTTCTGAAATGACAGAAACTGAAGTAAAGGAACAAATGGTTCAGGTTATAAAAGAAATAAGATCAGAAATAGTCTTTCAGGTCAACAAAGAAAGGACAACAATTGTAAAAAATTGCTCAGCACAACTAAAGACGACATAGCTAACAAAATGAAGGATAGAAAAATGATGGAAACACTGAATGAACAATATGAGAAAGAATTAGAATGTATAAAACAGTTACAGATATTCAGTAAATTAGGAACTCCACTGAAAGCTGGCAAAACTGTTGAATGAAACTCAAGCAGATTTTCAGACCTCAAAGACAGTGGTGCAGCTAATGAATGTGAAAGGGAAGGCCTCTTAAAACTAACAAGAAACTAAGAAATAACAATGTAGCAGCTACAAGATGACACAAAGAAAAACAATATAAAAATGATAGGTGCACCAGGGTGCCACCCACTCGAGATGCCCCTCCTGTCCCTCTCTTGGACAGGAGATTTCTTTCCTTTAATAAATCTATTCTGCTCATAAAGAAAGATTAATAGTTGTCAGTGAAGCAGTAGGAGACAGCACATAATGATAAAAATCTATTTGCAAAAGTACTTGCAGAAAATTTTCCAAACATGATAAAAAAACTTCAATATACATAAGTGAGGCATATAGAATTCCAAGTAGTCATAATTAAAATAATTCATAGAGACATAAGAATCAAGAGCTCAGAAATACAACAAAATAATAGAATATTAAAATATGCTAGAGAGAAGAAACAGATCACATGCAATGGAAAGCCTATCAGGTCATGTCAGATTTCTCAACACAAACAATCAAATCAAGAAGAGTTTGAAATGAAGTATTTCATATCCTGAAAGAAAATGACTTCTAACCCAGATTGATGTATCCTGAAAAGCTATCTATCAAATTCAGTGACGGGATAAGATCCTTCCACAACAAAGATCAATTGAAGAAATTCATGACCACCAAACCAACCCTACAAAGAGTACTGACAGATATTTTAGAAAAACATGGAAATGACAATAGTTTCAAGAACAAAATAAAGGAACCACTAATCAGAGAAAGTAATTGAAAAGAGAGAAAAAGTGTGGAACTTAAAGCAGGAAAATACCTTGACAAAGGTAAGCCAATATGTATCAATTATGGCCATCAATGTGAATAGCCTCAATTCACCAATCAAATGAAACAGAGTTGGAGAGGAGTTTAAGAAACAAAATCCACCAATATGCTGCACACAACAAATACATTGAACTCACAAGGAAATTCACAAAATAGGAGTTAAAGGATGGAAAACAATTCTCTATGACACAGGACATCAGAGAAAAGCAGGAGTAGCTATCCTGGTTTCTGACAACATCAACTTCACACCAAAAATCATTCAAAGACATAAATAAGATTACTGCATAGTTTCTAAGGAAAAACTACAAGAGGAAGAGATAACAATTATAAATACATATGCACTTTATGTAGGAGCACTCACTTACAGAAGACAAATTTAAACAGACATGAAAAATCAAATGAGCAGTAATGCAGTTATAATATGTGACTTTAACATACCACTGCCACAAAGCGATAGATCAATTAGGCAAAAAAATTACCAAAGAAATAACAGAACTAAACCAAACTTCTAAAGAAATCTATTTTGTAGACATTTACAGAATACTTCATGCAGCAACAACAGAATACGCATTATTCTCAGCTGCACACAGGAATTCTCCAAAATAGATAATAAGGCAGCACACAGAGCATTCGTAAGTAAAGGTAAGAGAACTGAAATTATCCCTTTGCATACTATCTGATCACAGTGCAATAAAACTGGAAATTGTTGAAAAAAGAAACTGAAAAAAAACATAAACACATAGAAACTAAGTAACAACTTCCTATATAATCAATGGTTCACTGATAAAATTAAAGAAAAAATTTAAAACAAATATTTACAATTAAATGAAAATGCAGATACAACTTACTGAAACCTGTAGAATGCAATGAAAGCAATCCTGAGAGGAAAATTTATAGCAGCAAATTCAAACACTGGGAAAACAGAACAAGCTAAAATAAATAATCTTATGCTGTCCCTTAAGCTCCTAGAAAAAGAACAGCAAGTCAAGCCCAAAATCCAAACAAGGTAGGAAATTACAAAGATTGAAGCAGACATTAATGCAATGGAGAGGAAGAAAACAATACAAAGAATAAGTGATTCAAGGAGGTGGTTCTTTAAAAAAGTTTAAAGCACCTGCAAGCAAATGGGGGTTCAATCCTCTGGGTCTGCCAATCCAGCTCCACCCGTGGGGCATGCTGAGACTGTGCTTGGGACTGGGCACTGTGGCACATGCCTGTAATTCCAGTTCTGGGGACACTATAAACAGGAGGATCACTCTGAGTTTTGTCTAGTAGTAAGACCCTGAACACCCTGTAGACCCTTCCCTAAAAAAAACCCAAAACTGATAAACGCCTAGCCATTAAGAAGAGGAAAGAAAAACAATTGTACAATAAACAGTGAAAAGGGCAAAATCACTACAGACCATAAATTCAGGAGATCATCAATACCTACTACCAAAATCTTTACTTTAAGAAGATGGGAAACACAGAGAAAATGGAATTTCCTACATACATACAAAATGCCAAAGTGAGTCAAGAAGACATGCAAACTCTAAGAAACTCAATAAAGGGAAAAAAATTGAAAATGTAATGAAAAAACCTACCAGAAAAGAAAAGGCCAGGTCCCGATGCATTCATAGTAGAATTCTACAAGAAACTTAGAGATTCAATGCCAAATTTTCTGAAACCCTTCAGTGCAAAGAAAGGGAAGCAATTCTCCAAAACTCATTCCTGGAGGCAAATATTTCTGTGACTCCAAAACCGGAGAAAGATCAAACTAAAAAAGCCAACTACAGGCCAATCTCTCTAATGAATATAGTTGCAAAAATCTTCAATTAAATATTTGCAAACAGAATGCAGCAAATTATCAAGAAGATTATACATAATGACCAAGTGGCCTTCATTCCAGGCATGCAGGGATGGTTTAACACACACAAATCCATAAATGTGATGTACCACACCAATAGAACCCAGAACAAGAGCATCTCAATAGATACAGGTAAAGCTTTTGACCAAGTCCACCATTTACTCATGATAAAATCTCTATAGAAAATTGGAATAGATTGTCTATATCTCATCCTGATAATCGCCTTCTATGAGCAACCAATAGCCAGCATCATAGTAAATGGGGAAAAAAAACTGAAGTCCTTCACTTTAAAATCATGAACAGGACAATCCTATCTCCACTCCTACTCAATATAATTCTGGAAACATTAGCCAGGGCAATGAGACAAGAAAGAGAAATAAGAAGAATAAGGAATGGCAAAGAAGTGAATTTATCATTATTTGAATATGACATGATACTCTACATAGCGCCCCTCCAAAACTCCACCTATAGACTTGTAGATTTAATCACCAAATTTAACAACATAGCAGGATACAAAGTCCATACCCAAAAAATCAGTGGAGTTTTGTACACAAACCATGAACACAGTGTAAGAGCCATTAAGGAAACAACACCTTTCTCAGTCACATCCAAATAATGAAATACTTAAATCAATCTCACAAAGGAAATGAAAGATTTATATAGTGAAAACTGCATACTCTGAGAAAAAATATTGAAGAGGATTTGATAAAATGGAAAGATATCCCATGCTTCTGGATAAGAAGAACCAACATTGTGAAAATGGCTATACTTTCAAAATTGTTATACAGATTCAATGCAATCCTATTTAAAATATCAATAGTATACTTCAAAGAGCTAGAGAAAACTTTCTGCAAATTCGTATGGAAGCAGAAGAGAGCCAGAATATTAAAAGCAATCCTGGGAAACAAAGGAATAGAATAGCAGGAGGTATCACAATCCCTTACCTGAAATTACACTTGAAGTTACTATGAAAAAAAAAAAAGCTACCGTGACAAAAACAGCATGGTACTGGCATAGAGACAGAAATGAGGATGAGTGGAACAGATTAGAAGATGCGGGCACAACTGCGAACACACTCAGCCACTTTATCTTTGATAGAAGGGCTAAACATGCTCACTAGAAGAAAGACAGCCTTTTTTAAAAATGGTGCTGGAAAAACTGGCTTTCCACATGCTAAAGGCTAAAACTAGACCTATGCCTATCATGAGACATAGCGCTACAGTCAAAATGGATCAATGATTCAAATATTAAAATAGAGACATTAAATCTTCTGGAGAAATCTTAAAGACATAGAGATAGGTCGAGAGTTCATGAACAAAAACCAAACTGCACAGGATACAGTTCAAAGAATTAACTGGGATTTCATCATTTTGAAAAGTTTCTATATTTCAGTGAAGTCTCCAGCAGAGTAAAAAGAAAACCTATGAACTGCAAAGAGTTATAGCCAATTGAAAAAGGCCTTCTATCTAGAACATACAAAGGATTAAAAAATTCATGACACCCAGATTCAAAGACCTCATTACAAAATGGGTGTGCGAGATGAATACACACTTCTCAGAGGGATAAATACAAATATCAAGTAAATGTATGGAAAAATGTTCAACATTATTGGTCCTTTAAGAAATGCAAATTAAAACAACAGTGTGATTCCATCTCATCACAGAAATAATGGCTAACAAGAGATCAGCCAATAACAAATGCTGGAAACACTGTGGAGAAACCCTAATGCATTGTTGGTCAGAAAGCAAACTGCTACAAACACTGGAAATCAGGATGGAGATTCCTTTAAAAACTATGAACGGAGATCTCATTCAAGCCAGCTATTCTCCTCTACGTTATTTTTCTAAAAGAACTGAAAACATCGTACCACAGCAATATGTGTGTACCCATGCTTATAGCAGCACAATTTGTCAGTGCTAAATCCTGGAAACAACTGAAGAATGGATAAAGAAGATGTAGTATTGTTACACAATGGAGTATTATTTAGCTATAAAACAGGATAAATTTGAGTTTTTTAATCAAAAAATGTAAGCAAGTAGAGAACATACTCTTAAGTGAAATAAATGAGACCTGAATGTGCAAACATCATATTATCTCCTTAGTGTGAGAACCTGAGAAAGAAAATAGAATCTGAAGGATATAATAGATATTGGGAAAAGAGAATGAACTTATTAAGAGTTACTGAGTTGAAGAGGACGGGAGAGGGTTTGGGGAAAGAGAGATTTATCTATATATGTAACCAGGATGGTTTGGACAACTGTATTGTACATTTCTGCTGGTATATGTAAATGATGAGATAATGCTTAATTTGTTTTGCTCCTATTTTCATTTATTTGTATTTTTTCTCTTTTTAAATCTTATATTTCTTTTTCTTCTTGCAATTTTGCACAAATATATCTGGTAACATAAATAACTAGTTTGAAAATAGCACTATGCATTACAACAAATACTGTGAAATTTATATGACTTTGTTAAGTGAAATTCTGTATCACTTATAATTTTTTCTGTTTCAATACTATTTTGTATTTTCTATAAAAATCAAAAACACAAATGTCTCCAGCAGAGTAAAAAGAAAACCTATGAATTGCAAAGAGTTATAGCCAATTGAAAAAGGCCTTATTTTGTATAAGAACAGTTGTACTGAAAATATTTCACATAGTATAAATTTGGTGCTTACTACCCACTGGTATTGTGCAATTGTCATGAAAGCTAATTGCAGAATGCTTCATTACCTCCCCAAATGTTCCAATCATATTGACATATTCCACACCTCCTTCCACTAGGTTCTGATAATCACACTTGACTTTCTATTTCTATGGTTTTACCCACTCTGAAAATTTCACCTAAATGGAAATCTACAGCATCTGATCTCCTTTATTTGGAGTTTTTTCATTTAGTGCACTGCTTTCAAAGATCTGTTGGGGTATCAGTATTTAATTTCTTTTTATGCCTAACTGTTATTTATAGGTATACCATTTTGTTTTGCCATTTATCAGTTGTTTTATTGATTAATTCTTTCCATTCCTAATTAATATTTGGGTTATCCTTACCTTTTTTATTTTATAATTTTTTATGTATTTAGTACAGGGTCTATAGAGTCTCACTACATAGATCGGATTTGTAGTAATCCTTCCTGTCTTTCAGCCTCCCAAGTGCTGGGATTACAGTTGCAGGCCACAGGCCCAGTCTCAATCACCCTCTGAGCACGCCTCAGGGGTGGGGCCAACAGGGCATGCTGGGGATTGAATCCTGGCCCCTGTGTCTGCCTAAGCAGGTGCTATAACCTGCTGAGCTATCTGACTGGCCTTTTTTAATTTGAGTAATGCTGCTAAGAACGGATAGATTCTTAAATCATTCAGGTTAGGTCTATACCTAAGAGTGGAATTGATACAGCATAAAGTTACTCGATGCTTAGCTTTATTTTGGTACTGGGAATTGAGCTCAGGACCTTGAGCTCTCCAGACAGATGCTTATGACACTGAACTATCTCTCCAGTAGCATTTTAAAAGAATTACTGGACTATTTTCCAAGATAACTGCACCATTAATAATGTTTATATATTGAGGTTCATCTGACTCACAGTTACTAAAGGTTTCAGTCCACACTCAGGTGGCTCCAACGTAGAGTGGCACATGACAGAGAGCAACTTTTCATAGCAGTGGCAAGGATCAGCAAAAGGAAGGAATAACAGCAACAATGGCTACAGAGAGCACATCTGTGTCTCTTAAATTTCATTCAGGCAAACTGCCCCAGGTTGGGTGCAGTACTCACACTCAATCCCAGCAGCACTCATACCCGCAATCCCAGTGGATCATGAGTTAATTACAAACTCTGGAAGTCCTCCTCATGACTGCATGAGGCTTTGAAGGAACAACAACTAGACACAAACCATAAGAGCCAGGGACAAGCTTCTCCCTTCCTGGTTTATTCCCCAGTGGTCCATCTCTTCCCAGCCCTTCCTGCTAACAGAAAATTGTGGAATGGATTAAGCAATAGCTTAATCCACAGATGAGGATAGCACCCCTATGATGCAACCGGTTTCCAAAATCCTAACTTCTAAATACATCAGACTTTTGAACAGCATTTTATTTTATTCATTTATTTATTTTTTTGTTATAAATATAATATAATTTTATTTTACTTTTAATCTTGTCTTTCTTTTTTTTTTTTTTTGACTATTCATAACTAAAGAAAAAAAGGTGATATACATGAAGGACCATTTTGCATCTTCATACACAGAATAGCCAGGACAGATATACAGCCACTTTCCCAACTCAATAAGATCTGCACCAACAATGCCCAGACAGGACATCATGTCTGCATCCTGCGCCATGAACGAACACCACAAAGACAACAATATGCAATGCATCAATTGTTGCAACTCTCCACTACCTATTTTGAAGCTGTCTCATTGCAATTTTTTCTCCATCATTTTTGCATCTGTCATTCCAGTGTAAATGAGAGTGTATTTTAATGTAGTTTTGTTTGTCTTTTTAAGTCTGCCTAGTGACTAATGATACGATCATCTTTTTCATATGCTTTCTGATCAGTTTTATACTTTTGAAGACATTGCTGTTCAAGTCATTGACATATTTAGTACATTGGCATATATTTATTCACTGTATTTCCTTATTGTCATTGAGACATGTAAACTCAGTGGTGATATTTCCTGTTTCATTTATGTTTTTATTTATTCAAATTTGCTCTATTTTATTCATAATTCCACTTAAATGTTTGTCAACAGAATGTTTGCAGTGTTCTCTAACACTGTAATCTCTATTGAACCAATCTCTATTGAACCCAAAAGTATGCTCATGGGAGGCAAATGCTCTAACACTGAACTACATCCAAACCTTAAAACTGTGTCAATTTTATCTTTTTGAAGGTACAACTTGAATTCTTCTGATTCCTTTGTATTTTTATTTCTGCCATTACTTATATTTTTCCTTTGTTCTGCTTCGTTTGAACTTAGCTTGCTCTGTTTTTACTGCTTTCTCTTGTTCTGAGATTGTTCTTCTACTTAACTTTCTTCAGTTGATGTACATCAGTAATTTCAGTTGTAACTAAAAGATAATATACCACAGCAATTTCCTGTATGTCTGGAAGAAGTGTTATTTAAAAAAATGATGTAGTTCATGTTAGACAATATAATTAGACATAAATAATGCAAAATTTGAGAATGGATGTTCTTAAATCAATAAACCCAAGTCTTGTTGGCTGGCTATATCTGCTTCCATACTGATTCTTCAGGTTAACACAGATATAACTGAAAATCACCTGCTTCTCTTTTATGATTTTCCTTTACTACCACAATTTTGTAAGTTTCACACCCAAAATATAAGAAAGAATGTAGTTTTCCAGAATTATTTCTTCAAGAAATAAATTTGGACATATAAGCTTATTGGCCAGAACAATTCAAATCACCCTAAATGCTTACAGTAAACCTCCTAGTGCTGTTGTTACTTTATCTTTATTTTTCTTTTTAAATCTTTAGAACAAAAATGTAAAAAGGAATTTCTATAGATTTAAAGCCTGAAAACATAATTGTACAAATCTGAAAAAATACTCTAGGAGAGAGCCGGCCAAATAGCTCAGTAGATTAAAGCACCCGAAAGCAGGTGCAGGGGCCAGGGGTTCAATCCTCGGGCCTGCCATGCTGGCTCCACCCCCCAGAGTGCACTGAGATGGCAGTTGAGACTGGACATGATGACGTATGGCTATAATTCCAGCTCTTGGGAGCCTTTAAACAGATGGATCACTATGAGTCTGACCAATAGTGAGACCCTGAGCACCCTGTAGACTCTACACTAAAATAAAACCAAAGAAAGATACTTTAAGGCAAGGGCATTTGTTTATCTAAGGCCCTGAATGAGGCCTTAGATTCAAACCTCAGCAGTGAGAAAAACAATGGTACATGTATGAATAATGTCCTTCCCATTATCTGTCAAAGTTAAAAACTTTTCATTTGTTGTAAATGAAACAAAGTGGAAACCACAGCTATAGCTCTTGAAATAGCCTCTCAATTTTAAGAAAACTAACAGGAAGGTTACTAAGTAACTCAAAAGTGATCTTTCTCTCCCAACAGCAGTGCAGCTTTTTCTCCACAGCTTTTCCAGCACTGGTTATTGGTTGACCTCTTGTTAGCCATTCTTTCTTGGGTGAGATGGAGTCTCAGTGTTGTTTTAATTTGCACTTCTTGAATGACCAATGATGTTGAATATTTTTTTTTCATGGACTTAATTGTCATTTGTATATCTTACTCTGAGAAGCGTATACTCATCTCAGATGCCCATTTTTGGATTGGATCTTTCAAGCGGTTTGGGGGTGCTGAATTTTTTAAATCTTTTGTAGATTTTAGAAGGCTTTTGTCTGAGCGACAATTGGCTATAATTTTTACAAGTTTGTTGGTTTTCTCTTTACTCAGTTGGAAATTTACTTTGAAGTGCAGAAACTTACTGAAGAGACTCTTTCTTACAGTGAGCCTTCTTGTTTTTCAGCCTCTGAAAGAGGAGCCACTATGAAAAACCATGTGGAAATTCCTTCAAAAGCTGAGATTGGAGGTGTCATTGAATCCGGTTATTCTCCCCTTTGGTATTTTCCCAGCAGAACTGAAAACTTCATACCCAGCGATATGTGTGCACCCACGTTTATAGCAGTGTAATTTATTGTAGCTCAATCCTGCAAACAACCCAGATGTCCATCAACTGAAGAATAGGTAAGGAAGATGTGGCATTTTTTACACAATAAAGTATTATTCAGCTATAAAACAGAATAAATTTGAGTGTTTTATTAATAAATAGAAGCAACTAGAGAACACACTCTTAAATAAAATAAATGATACCTGAA
The DNA here is from genome assembly GCA_004027165.1 of Ctenomys sociabilis. Lineage (NCBI taxonomy): Eukaryota > Metazoa > Chordata > Mammalia > Rodentia > Ctenomyidae > Ctenomys > Ctenomys sociabilis. Next base: position 123,815 of record PVKA01000810.1, on the reverse strand, counting down.
TGTGCAAATATCATATCTCCAAAGTGTGAGAACCTAAAGGGGAAAATGGAATCTGAAGAGTTCAATAGACACTAGTAAAAGGAAATGAACTTATATTCAAAAGGAAAGAGTTACTGAGTTGAGGAGAAGGACAACAGAGGCTGTATCTATGTGTGTAATCAGGATGGTTTGGAAAACTGTACTGTGCATTTCTGCTGACCTGTGGAAAGAATCAGTTAATGTTTAATATGTTTTGTCTCCTTTATCCAATTATTTCTCCTTTTTGTCTTCTTAATTCCTCATAAATTTTTTCCTTTTTTTCTTTCCTCTTCCAATTTTACATGTGTGTATCTAGTAATATTAATAAGTAGTTGGAAGACAACACTAAGTGTTACAACAAATACTATGAAATTCATGTTACTTTGTTAAGTAAAAATCTATATCACTTGTAATTTTTTCTGTTTTAATTCAATTTAATTCAATTTTAATTTGTACACTCTTTAAAAAAAAATTAAGGTGATCTTCCATAAAAAGAATGATTTCAAAATACTCATTAGCCATATACACCTTCATGGATGAACCATTTGAACAATCATCTTTAAAAAATCTTTTTTTTTTCCCTTTAATTTTGGGCCACAAAGCTATCAGGGACTGGCAAAAATCTTGAGATTTGCAAGATCATGCACTGAGTTTTAAAGAGATTGATCTGACGTGTATATGCTCCATTCAATAACCAGTACGAGAGTCAGTAAAGAGGTAAACATTACTAGTGCTATCTCAAATAAAAAAGGGCCAATAAAAGAAAAAGAAAGCGGATGTATATACTACACTGAATATGAGTTAATCTAGATGGAAGTGCAGAAATGGGACCACCATAGAATGGATGTACTTTGGCTCATATATTTATTGTTTTCTAACATAAGCATTTACACACACGTTACATTGATTATTTCTTTAGCTTCCTCTTGTATGTTTTGGCATGCTGGTTTCCTTTTTTTTTTTTTTTTTGTCTTTTTTGAGACGGTCTCACTGTGCAGTTCAGTCTGGCCTTAAGCTCACTTTGTAGCTCAGGCTGGTCTCAAACTCACAACAATCCTCCTGCCTCAGCCTCCCTAGTGCTGGGATTACAGGCATGCGCCACCACGCCCGGCCTGGTTTTCTTTTAGATTCATTTATAAGTATGTCTTCATTTCCCTTGTAATTTCATCTTTCAGCCATTTTTTGTTTTGGAGTGGGGATTTCATTCCTAAAATTTCCTTTGGTTTTTGGTTTCTATTGATTCATGATGGTCAAGAAACATCATTTGTATGATTTCAGACATCTTAAATTTACGGTAGGGCTAGCCAAATAGCTCAGCCGATTAAAGCACCTGCAAACAGTTGCAAGGGCTGGGGATTTGATCCCTGGGCCTCCTGTGCAGGCTCCACCCCAAGGTCATACTGAGATGGTAACTGAGACTGGGCATGTGGCAGCGCGTGCCTGCAATCCCAGCTCCTGAGAGACTGTAAACAAGCGGCTCACCGTGAGTCCGATCTAGTAGTGGAGACCCTTCCCTAAAATAAAAAAATCAAAAGAAAAACAATTATTGAGACTAATAATACTTTATTGTGTGGTTAACAAATGGTGCATGCACTTGCTGGTCAAACACACAGCATTTCATAGATGACTATGTTCAAATTTACTTCCTTGTTGCTTCTATCAAAATTAAGTAGTAAAAGACTTACTGAAACTAAAGTAATGAAGTCATTTTTACTGTTGTCTATTTCTCCCTTCAATTTCATCAGCTATTTGTATATTTTAAAGCTTTGTTATTAGATGCCTTGACTGTGTCTTCCTAAGAAGTGGACACTTTTGTTATTATAAAATGTCTTTGTGTGTGACAAAATTTTTTGTCTTAAAACTTATTTTGTCTGAAGTTAAGCTGGCCACCTTATCTCTGTTAGTTAATATTTGTCCAATAAATCTTATTTCATCCTTCTACTTTTCATCTATTTACATATTTCAAAATGTGACTTGTATGGGTAGTATACGGTTGAATAAAGTGGTAATTTACTTCTGTAAGATTTTCTTTTTATTATAGTGTTTATTCCTTTATATTCAAAGTATCAACAAATGGTATTTATGTTTACAAATTTGCTTTTTGCCTTCTATAGCCTGTATGTCTTTTTTGTATTTATTTAGCTTTTATTTCTTTAAGAATATTTAAAACACTCTCTTAAATGAGTTAATTTCTGGAACAGCAATCTAATTCCCATGTTACTTCTTTATATTTTTTGAGTTGTCTTTACTGTCTTAATGGTTGCCCCAGGTATTGCAATTAACATATTCACTAATTATATAGTTCAAAATAATGTCAATTTAATAAGAATTCACACAAAACTTTGTTACCATAGAGTTACATTCGTTTCCATCTTTTTTCTGTTATTATAATCCTTGTACATTGCACATTTTTATGACTTACTTCATTATCAAAACCACCACAGTTCTGTAATTATTGCACCTTTTATTTTAGACTAAAGAACTCCCTATATTATTTCTTGTAAGGCAAATCTAATAGCAATGAATTCTGAATTTTTGTTTACTTAAAAATATCTCAATGTCTTCATTTTTAAAGAGCAGTTTTTCTGGATATAGAATTCTCAAATTTAGCACTTTAAAATTTTATCACAGTGTTTTTTGAATTCCATAATTTAAGATGGAAAGTCAGCTCTAATGCTGTTGAAGATCTGTTGCACAAAGTGAAATCCTTGTTCTTGCATTTAAAATTTCCCTTTGAAGTTTTGACTCTCAAATTTCAATTAGGATATATCTAGGTGTGGAAAACTAAAAGTTTAGATATGCAGATTAAAGTTGATCTGTCAATCGAATGTGAAATGCTATGCCATTATTTCTGTACATAGCTACCCCCCAGACTCTGCCTGTATGGTACCACAAGTCTGAAACTTTATTCAGTTTTCTTTATTTCTTTTTATACCCCAAATTAGCTATTTTCAATTGATCCATTTTTAAGCTTGATGATTTATTCTTGTGCCAGTTCACCTGTCCTATTGATCTTTTTTTTTTTTTTTTTGTCTTTTTGAGACAGGGTCTCACTATGCAGTTCAGGCTGGCCTTAAGCTCGCTTTGTAGCTCAGGCTGGTCTTGAACTCACAACAATCCTCCTGCCTCAGCCTCCCGAGTGCTGGGATTACAGGCCTGCGCCACCACGCCCAGCTTCCTATTGATCTTTTTTAGTCAATTTTCATTTCAATTATTGTGATCTTTAAGTCTACAATTTGCCTTTCTTGCTTTCTTGCTTCTTTTTTCTTTCTTTCTTTCTTTCTTTCTTTCTTTCTTTCTTTCTTTCTTTCTTTTTTTCTTTCTTTCTTTCATTTAGTACAGGTTCTACAGGGTCTCACTACACAGATCAGATTCATAGTGATTCTCCTGTTTTCAGCCTCCCAAGCACTGGAATTACAGGCATGCACCACCTTGCCTAGTCTCAATCACCATCTCAACTTGTCCCAGGGATGGGTCTGGCATAGCTTGTGGTGCTAGGGATTAAACCCTGGTCCCTGTACTCTGCCTAAGCAGGCACTTTAGTCTGCTGAGCTATATGGCTGGCCCTTGCATTCTTTTAAAAATGTTATGTTTTGTGCATAGTAAAACATCTGTATCATAATTCCCTTAGTTCTTTAGACATGGTTTCCTTTATGTCTTTTATTTTGTATGTAATAAGTTACTTTATTTAAACATTCACAAAATCACCTGTAAGATTATCTCAGTTGCTTACAAAAACAAATATTTATTTATCTGTCAAGTACATTAAAGTTGCTAGTTAGTTCCAACTTTGTTTCATGCTTTCTTTGTTTCAAGACCAAGCTAAAATATATCTCATAATTCAGACTTCAGCTAAGGAGAAGCATTTATGGAACTAGAACCACAGAAATGCCACTTATATCTTCTACTTCCTTTATGTCTTTTAGCGTATCGTAGCTGGCTAATGTCTTTGTCTGTTAAGACCCATCGTTGGGGTTCCTCTGGGATAAATTCTATAAACTTTTTCATTTTCTGGGCTGTACCTTAACATTTAAATACACGTTTTATAGTATTTTGTTGAAATCTGGGTGCATTAAATAAATATGGAAATTTGAAATTACATCTCCATTTTAATTAAGGGTTTTTTAATAGTTTTTTTCTTTGTCATAGGTATTTACTGATATCTCTGTTCTCTTACAACAATGGTCAGCTGATAATTATGCAGAAATTTCCTTCTATTACTGTTGTATCAGTAATGCACATTTTGTAGACCAGCTAGGGAATGTCTTCCATGTTCAGCTAGTTTATAGAATGCCTTGACCTTCACTTCCTAAATGTGCAGAGCAAGAGGTCAATACTAAGGTCTTCTCAAGTCTGAGTGGACATGCAGCTCAAGGCACATATATAACCCTGCATGAGTTTGTGGCCTTCTAGATTCTTAGGAAAACGTCAGAGTTTTCTGAAGTCCCTTTTGATGCCTCCTTCCTATGTTTTCCTTTTACATATTTGAGTTGTCATTGTCTTTGCCCCAACTGTTGTGCCTCAGGCAGTTGTAATGTTGAATGATGCATGTTGATTTCTTTAAACAACTTTAAAAAAGGGATGTTCTTACAAATCATGTTGGGTTAAACAGACAAATTCCCTGAAGAATGATTTCAGGATTTTTCAGACAGATTAAGTAACAAACATTCATTAGAAATGTGTCTTGGTGGGCCGACCAAATAGCTCAGTGGATTAAAGTGCCTGCAAGCAGGCCCAGGGGCCAGGGATTCAATCCCCAGGCCTACTGTGCTGCCCTGCTGCCAGGGTGCTCTGAGCCATGATGGCACACACCTGTAATCCCAGCTCTTGGAAGTCTGTAAACAGGCAGATCACTATGAGTCCAATCTAATAATGAGACCCTAAACACCCTGCAGACCCTTCCCTAAAAAAATACAAAAAAAAAAAAAATTGTTTTCATTGATTTCTATGGAAGAGTAGGTTTTAGTAAGTCTTTACCTTCTGAAACTACTTCCATCTACAGAAATTTTAGTGAAGTATTAAAGAATTATGAAAATGTCACAATGCTGTAAATTGTGTGTTTAGATATTGCTCAAAAAACCTTTGCTAAATCAAAAATAGATTTAAGTGCACACAGAATTTAATATGTAGCAAAAACGACATTTACAATATGGAGAAAGAAATTAGTTTGGAATCATTAGTACTGGAGCAAATGTGTGCAAGAAAATGAGTTAACACTTTAGTTTTTTGTCTTTCATCAAAATAAACTATAGACACTTCATTAGGCATGAATGAAAAATAAAATTAAGACAGTGCTGAATCAGTGAATTTGTTTAGACTGAACTCTAAGCTCTTCATCTAGTGAAATTAAAGAATGAAAATCATGGACCAAAGAAGGAAGCTAGGGGAATGTGTACTATAAATAATGGAAATAAAGCTGTTGGTGGATAGTCATTACGAGGGGATTCCTAAAGGAAGTTTGAAGTGTTTTTTCTTCTTTTGACCTCATGTAAGCAAGCTGAGAAGACTTTGTGGAGTTCAAAACAAAACAAAAATCAGTTATTTACTCTGCATTTCTAAGTTTCTACAGCTCAGTATTTACCAAGGAGCTGCTAACTGACTAGTATACTGCTTCCTGGGATGAAAGATCTTCATCTCTCCATTCTTGTCCTAACCTTGTGTCTTTTTTTTTCTTGTTTTTTCTTTTATATTTCTAAGCTTAACTAGCTGCTGGAATTAGTAGTTAACTCAATGTGTGCTGTTTTCTTTTACCACTCTATCTTCAAGCTCTCCTGACTACCTACTTTAAACCTAAATACCTAAACTACTACAGTATCCTTAAAAATGAGGTTTTATTTTTGAAAATAGTATTGACATTCAACAAAAACCCAGAGAAAGCAGAACCTACAGAATGTGAGCAAATTCAGCTAAACAATTATAGACCCTGACACAAAAATCAACGTTAATTCTAAAGACAGCATTTTAAGAATGGTTTGACTTGTGGAAAACTGACTTGGGGGTGACTGAGAAAACAGATGAGAGTGACATGCTCTTCATGTCACCTATGCTACATAGGTGACAATGTGTGCATTGTCACCCACATTCTAAAAACTTAAATAAAAATGGAAAATTAATAAAGCTTGTTTTATGTTTACTGTTTAATGTTTACAATAGCTTGTTTCTATTTAGTTATTATCAATCCTGGAAAAATTTTTAAATAATAAATCTATTCAAATAAAACCAATAAGCTATTCATGGGTCTTATATTTCATGTCATAAATATTGTATGTGACACACCCATGAAAATATATTTTAGTTCAGTAAAATATGTTGATTTAAATATTTCCTCCCTCTTGTTATTTGTAATAAATTTCTAAAGAAATGTGTAGATATGACTAACCACAAAGGTAAGCAGTGTGGTCTCTTGATCCACTCGTATCAAGGCTAATCATGAATAATTTGATTTTCTTCACTTGCCTATGGAGAAATATATTTTTGTCTTACATTTGAAATTCTGTATAATCATGATATTAATAGCATCAGCCACCCACATGGATGACCAGAACATCTGGACCCATCCCTTTTCAAAAGTGCCTTTTTTCTTTCATGTACTTTTGTTGTATGACTCATTTTCCTGTTAGGAGTCATTCTATTTCTTTTGAAAAGCATACAAAATCGACACTTGTAGAAGGTTAAAACTAGACTCATATCTCTCCTCATGCATAAAAATAAAATGAATACAGGTTGAAGACTTTGATATCAAAACAGGGGGTGAGGTGGCTGAGTGCTTAAGGGGATGGACTGTTGATATCAAAATAGAAACAATTAACCCACTGAAAGATAAATAGGTAAACCTCACAAAAACAGAGGCCTAGGTAGACTTTTTTAAAAAACATAAACCCAATTACACAAGGAACCAAAAAAATTAAGAATCAACAAAAAGGGATGATATTAAATTAAAAATTTCTACACAACAAAGAAAACAACCAACAGAAAGAAGAGATAACCTACAAAATGAGGAAAAAAGTTTTGCTAGTTATTCCTCAGAGGACTAATATCTAGTCTACATAAAGCACTAAAAAGTATTAGACCCCCACAAACAACAGTCAACCAAAAAATGAGCAATTAAAATGACTAGATGCTTCACAGAAGAAGACTATTAATCACCAAATATGAATAAAGTTCAAAATCTCTGGATGTTAGAGATTTTCAAATTAAAACTACACTGAGGTACTACCTTAATCCATAAAGAATAGCTAATGTTAATGCATCAAATAATAAATGCTTGCAAGAATGTGAGGTTAATAGGATCACCCGTACGTTGTTGGTGGGAACGTGAATTAGTACAACCACTATAGAAACCTTGAGACGTTCCCAGGAAACTACAATATGAACCTCATTTCATCCAGCTTTTCCCTTCTAGATATCACATTATGTCACAGTGACATGTGTGTGCTCATGTTCACAGCAGCACATCTCATAGGAGCTAGATCTCATGAGTAACTCGTATGTTCACCAAAAGATGAATAAGGAAATGTAGCATATGCCCCTAATGCAGGATTACTCAGCCATAAATAAAGGTAATTTTGAGTCATCAGTAGGAAAAATGGATGTTCCTTGACACCATGATGTTGTTAAATGAAAAGACATAAAGCTTAAATATTGCATTGTTTCTCTTGTATGAAAACCAAAATATAAGTTATTTAAACAGTAAAGTGAAATATAGATATTATAAAATAGGGAGACAGACCTTCCACAAATGGGAAGGGGAATTAAAGATGAAGGCAGAGAAGGCAGAGAGGACAAGCAGAAGTAAAAAGAATTTAAATAAAAAGAATTAAAATGTATTATATATATATATATGTATGGATATATATATATATAGTTTATATATATATAACTTCCCACAATATATATATATATATATATATATATATATATATATATATATATCAACTTCCCACAAGGAATGCAATCACTATGTAGAGCAAACATGTAATAATAAGCACAGAAAAAATTTAGAAAAAACATACAACTTTTGTAATATATTCTTACTTTCTGTAAAATGCTTATATGAGTGTCGGGAGCCGCTCTAAGATGGCGACCGCTCCTCGCTCCCCCGCCCATCGTGTCAGCCAAGATAGCGCCTATATCCGGCTTCCTGGTTCTTGTTGCTGTACCAACCTCTCCCTTATTTGGAATAAGCTCGCCATTGTTGTAAGGTCTACCAATAGTAATCGGCCACGTGTATAATCATGATTGGTATATGGAACCTATATAGCTTCTTGTATCAGAAAATCCGCCATGCTTGCACGATAGGAGCCGCGGATAGCGGACACATGTAGAGGCTTGCATCCCACTCGATAAAGGCTTGCTGAACCCGTTGCTGAGTGTCTGAGTGTCTTCTTCCGCGGGTCGGGGACGGCGATGGACATATGAGTATTTTAAATAATGTGATGCAATTGTTTTAATTTTTGTTTTTATTTAATTTGATGTGTTGTATTTTACTTACAATGTTATATGTTGTCTGATTTTATCTTTGGGTAGTATCTACCCAAAATTAGGTGATAATATAAATAAATTCTGTTAATTAACTGTAAACAGCATAGATACACTGTTTTCAAAGTACAAGGTTGATACAGAATAAGGTACAGGACTACAAGATAAACCCTGAGGGAACTTCACTGACCTCATAAGAAACATAAAGTAGATGTGTTGGTATATAAGTCTTGCTCTATCTAGGTCTTAACCATCCAGCAGAAAAGTATAAAAATGAAGTATACATCATGGGGACATAATATTAAGCTGAGCTGTAAATGGCTATGGTCGACAACTTCTTTGAATAATTCACTATTGTTGTGGAATGCTGGACTGTGTTGGATTGTGTTGTCGAGTTCAAGCACTTAAGTTAGTTGAATGTCAATGGAGTGCCCACCTTTGACAGGTGCAGACAAAGGAAGGGGTATGGAAAGAAAAAATCATGATGTGTGTGTATAGACAGTATAGTTGGGATAGATAATGCTGTGCTTCTACATAATCCTATGAGAGGCAAGATTTGCACTAATGATGGTTGGACAGGATATTATGTTGGCTTCTAGTACTACGGTCATCCACTAGAAAATAATTATTGAATTTTTGATATAATTCAGGTATAAAAAATAAAATAAGTAAGCAGCTACACTCTTAATTTACTGATAAGAGACATCTGCTATAATAATGTCTGTAAGTATAATATCATGTATGCACCTTGTACAATACCAAAACATTATGAAAACAGTTTGCAATATATTAATTTATCGAATCTCTCTTGTTAAGGTGTCTTAAAACTGTCTGACTGATATGTGTACTTCAATAAAATAAAAAATAAATTAAAAAAAAAAACAAAGTACAAGGTTGATAGATAGGCAAATGAGGAAAGTTGCATTAGAAGTATTCCAGGTGGAGTCAGACTCACTATGGAGACAAGTTCATCTAGTTATCTAGCAAATTCTTACTGAGAGCCTATGTTATTTCAAAAAGAGATGCTGGTGCTGGGCATGGTGATGCACAACTGCAATCCGAACACACAGGAGGCTGAGGCAGGAGGATCACTGAGTGTTTGAAGCCAGCCTGAGCTACATAGTGAGACCTTGTCTCAATGAAAGAAAGAAAGAAAGAAAGAAAGAAAGAAAGAAAGAAAGAAAGAAAGAAAGAAAGAAAGAACAAAAGACAGTTGTTGACACTGAGAATAGAAGTGAAAGCAAAACACAGTCCTATGCAATGTAGGGTTAACTACACATTATAGTTGAGTGTACAGGAAATACACCAGTAAGTTGAGTACAGCAAGAAATGGGTACAGAGGAAAATTGCTATTATTGGACAGAGTTGTCTCTGAGGAGATAACATTAGAGTGAGGACACAAAAGAGATGAGGGGATGAACCTTTTAGGCAATAGTTAAAAATATAGAGGTACTGAGGTACTGAGGTGTCTGTCCCTGTAACCATCATATGTCTCCCTAGTGTAAGAAAATGAAAGAGGAAATAAGATTCAAAAGGTGTAACAGATATAGAGAAAGGGCAAGAAACTGCTCAAAATAAAAGCACGATAAGGATAAGGATGGAGAAAAAAGGATGGGGGAAATATATAGTATATATAATAGCTAAGATGATTGTATACTTATTTTTATTAGTTCATTGAAAGTAAAATTTAGAGCTTACACTGTTGGATCAGTTTCGTATGCCCGCATCTTGTCATCCTGACAACTACTTTGAAGATAACAATATGCAATATACTAACCATTGTTCATTTCTTATCATATTATTTTTGAAATTCTGTATCAATTTTGTTGTTCTTTTTCTCTCTTTAAAAACAAAAAAAAAAAAAGCCCATCAAAATATCCCAAGCAAAGGGAAAACATCAGGAAATGAGAACAGAGAGACATTCAGCATCAGAGCAGGCCGGATCAAACGGTCTGCAGTAAGGACTTAGAAAATGAGTGCTGGGGAACTACTACAAGAAGCCTAGAAGCAGGAAGAAATAACAAAGTTCCATCTTTGGAAACCTTACTCTGACCACTTTGTGGAGAGCTGATTATTGATTTACCATGGCAAAATGCAGCACACTTTCTGGAGAAGTAGGAGATTAATTCAAGAGGGATGATGGCTGGATTGGGGTGATACAAAGAGGAGCTCTCACGTTGTAGATTATTTGAATGTAGATTTAACAGAATTTGTTTAACGTCAAGAGGAACTCAGGATGACCCTGGGTTTTAACGTAAGGAGCTTGAAGGTTTTAGGGTGGGCACTACTGTGATGGAGACGTGTAGAGGAAAAGTGTGTGTGGCAAGCAGTAGAGAAGAGTCAAAAGCTCAGTTTTGGATTTCTTTATGTTGAAATGCCACGGGGCATCCTATATAGACTCAGAGGAGAGGTTCATGCTGGATTCAGTAGCTCAAAATATGTTGGAGGTCTTTGCGGTGCATGGAATGCCCTGAGAGTGAATAGAGTAGCGTTTCAAGTTTGGGAGACCAGGAAGCTTCAGCAAAGGGGACTGAGAAGGTAAAGAAAGCCATTAAGGAAGGTGAGAAAAGACATCAAGACAATGTGATGTAACAAGTTCTAAGGCCAAGAGGGATAGTAGAAGAGAGTCGTGAGGTGGAGAAAATCACATCGCAGATTTGAAGTAAAAGAAGAGAGAGTAGAAAGGGCTGGAGACAGATATGGGTCTGGGAGACACTTAGGATGGATATTACTGTGTGCTTCTTGTGATGACGTCAGTGACACAGACAAGGAGAGAAGATGACAGCAAAGCACTGGAGAAAGATGGCAATTACCCAAGTAAAGCCTGTGAGTGAGCAGGGATGGGAGCCAGTATTCTGGAGATGAGGATGGCCCATGCAGACCATGGACAGTGCCTCCATTCTGCCAGCAGTGGAAGCACCAGTCTCAGGTTACAGACACAGATGCCACGGGCAATTCAGTGGCAGGAGAAAAAAGAAGGATTTCTGCTGTTATTTAGCTCCTTAAGAAGGAAAGCCAGAGCTTTGAGCTAACAGTTTGTTTTTCCTTATCCCTATAGTTTTTTAATGTATTTTTTAAAATGTATTCAGACTGGTAGTGATCTTCCTGTTTTCAGCCTCTCTAGTGCTGGGGTTATAGGACTAAGCCATTATGCTCAGAATCCAGATCCAGCCAGCTCAGCCTGCCCTAGGGGCAGGGCTGGTGTGGCGTGTGGTCTCTGGGCTTGCCTAAACTTGCCCAAGCTTTCCTAAGCAGGTGCTTTCCTCCACTGAGCTATCTCGCTGGCTCCTTCCTTACAGTCTTTTTGTCAAGGTCAGCAACCATGTAGTCTTTATCTAGAGATCATAAACAACCAGCCAGTACATGACAGTTATTAAATGTAACATAAATGATTTTAAACTCAAAGGCATAATAATGTTTAAAAGCTACTCTGATGCAGTTAATATGCGATTCAAACATATTTGTATTGATGTTTATTTTACTGAAGTGGAAGTAAAGATAAGATATTTATGAAAGGCTGATTAATATAACCTTACCTCAGAGTGAGGCTTTCGCCCACTGACAGTTGTTTTAGAAGAAAAAGATGATTGAATCTTTGTGGTCAATAGAAAAAAATATATAGATAGATAGATAGATAGATATGGATATATAGATATATACTCCAAATAGCCAGCATTTTCTTTTTCTTTGCAGCTAATTTCTGAAGTCACTAATATTAACTTAAATATTTTAAAAGTCCTAACTTTTAAAAATCTGAGCGACTTTTTTAGATGAAACATGATATGAGCATTTCAGCAGTTTGGAAAACAATTCCAAAGATAATGAGTAGTAAGTAGTAAGTAATCTGTTTTCTAGGTTGATGTCTTGGGCATTTTTCAAGCAAAGAGTTTTAATCTCAAAGTTTGATACTTAATCTAGATAATTCTTTGTTAAGGGGATAAGGGAGTGGGAGGGAAGTACTCCAGCAGAGTAGGATCCTTAGCAATGTCCCAGCAGTTGGCCACTAATTGGCCAGGGCATCCCGCTCTCAGGTGTAACAACCATCAGTGTGCACAAACATTGGCCAAGTTCCTTGCAGGTAGCATGAAGAAGAATCACTCTGGTTTGAGACCTCTAGTTTAACAAACAAATAAAAATTTCTCGAGGAATTAGTTGACACATTTCAGATTCATGTTAATTTTCTGACAAAATTTTGGAGTTTTATCAAGCGATGTGATTGATGGCTATAAAGATATTATGTTACACTGCAACTGTAATTGAGCCAGTCAATTCCTACCTGACATTCACAGAATGTCATCCTGAAGGCCTTAAGAAGCACTCAAAGGTAAGTACCAGCTAGAATGTAGCCAAAGATGTCACTAAGAAAGGGTACACAACTGCTGCAAATCTACAACAGGGCAGAAGAACATGACCAGTGGTCCTATTTCTATAAACACATTTTCTTTTTGTGGTCAGCTAAGCCCATCCAGGGGATATTGCTGGTGTGGCATGTGGTACCAGGGATTAAACCACGTTCCCTGCGCACTTGACTTAGCTTGCCTAAGTAGGCACTTTAGGCTGCTGAGCTATCTCACTGGCCCTCTCCAAACACATTTTTATTTATGATAAGAAAGATGCTTCAAATGATAACTACAAAGGGAGTGAGCAGCTCTAGAGATTAAAAGACTACGTACTTTTCAATAGGTAATCGATCAAAGTAACATTTCAAAAATGTGGAGAAAATTAAGGCACTGGTTGGGTTGAAGATCTCTCCACTCCCGAGACACCAGAATGAGCAAAAGTGCCCTGGACTTGCTCAGTGCTAGCTGGCATTAGACACAAAAGCAGGGAAGAAGAGAAGCGGAAGCAGTAGTGAGAGGCTACGGGCTTGAACTAATTTTGAGTAAAGAATTAGTCTTCAGGAAATATGGGTTGAGGGAGAAGGAAAGGAAGAATTTGAATGTGAGGTTATGCTTGTGTTGTACTTCCATGTTTCTAGATTTGAGAACTGCAGCACTTCTTCAAGCTTCTGTGGAAGTTCCTGAGGACCTTGCTTCAAATCCATCTTCATTACTTTATGAGAACTTCTGCACTTTCTGGAGTAGCAGTAGACATGGAGTAGCAATAAACACAAGCAATGGGCACACGGGTGCTTGTTCATATATGGGTTTGTGGGGTCCACGTGCCAAGAGTCCTTACCCTTCCATAGTTGTCTTTGTGACCCTGTGCTTTGGCATCATTCAATAACATATCCTAATACCATAATGACTTGTCTTTTATAGTTTTGAAATAGGTGCTTCTTATATTCAGTATCTTCTGCTGTGAGAATTCATAAAATGCCCAAGTGTTCAAATATCTAAATCCAATGGAGAAAGTACTTTTAGGTATGGATCTTTCTGTGCTTTCACCCTGGGAACATAAGCTCTTGAACTCTGTTCCTTGTCTTCTTTTTCTTGTCTCTTTTTTTGTAACAGTCCTTCCATTTCTTTCCATTAGGGTTCCAGTTCTGTCCCTCTAACTTCCTGAATAACTTCCTTTTGTTGTATCTCTTCACATCACAGCCTGATCATTCTTGATCCAGCTTGAGGAAGTATAAACTACCTATCACTAAACTATACCTGACATTCTTCATCTAGGACACACGTGGAAACAAAAAGGAAGCAAGTCAATATTTAGTCCCCGGCTTCGCAATGATCAATGTAGAGGCAGACTTACCATGAGGTAGCTGGGTCTATATTTGGGGGGTTTCATTTCCTTGGACAAGTTTTAAGGACCAGAGGTGGCCACAGCATTTACCTAGATGCACAGCTTTATGTTGGCAGAGACAGATGTTTTCACCATTCCCCCTTAGGCTATACTTTCTTTTCATTGGTGTGTTCCCAAAGCCATCCCCTGCAGCAGGATAGTATTTGCATACCTGTGGGAATTTGGATAGAGATGAGGGGACTAGCACTAAGGACACATTTGGAGTGAATGTGTATAGATTTTCATTGCATACAGCTTGGGATATTCCCTTTTGAAGTATGCATGGTAAAAGTTGCACTTAGAAAGTTGCTTATCCTCATAGTGTCGTGCAGGAAGGCGTAGGATGGATGTCATATCTGATGTGAGAGGTCCTACCTCTAGTCATACATGGGAGATGAGAAGGCTGGAAATGTATAGAACCCATATCAAATGAATAAAATTTTAAGCAGAAGATTTTATTCTCATTGACATTAAATCTAAACAGAAGTTCTCTCCTGTCAGGAATATTCTGAGTAATGAATACACACAATTACAAATGTATTATGCATATCGTATTTTGAGAGATAATGGAATTTATTCTAATTCCTGAGATGAAGTGCGAACCTGAGGCAGCATCACAAAGAGCGAGTGTATCAAAATGTGGAGAAGCCATGTCTTATACATCTCAATTATCAATAATAAAACCACATCTCAATGAACTGCGCTATAAGAGAAAGTGACTCGTCATTATGCTGTCTGTGTGGAAAATATTATTACAAAATTATGGTCATAAAAAGAGGCCACAAAGGAAGACAGAGGCAAGTATTTTATGGAAATATTTCTCCATATTATCTGTCAGGTATTTACTAAATTTTTATTATGTTATTTTTTAGGAATTCATGTTTATACTTTTTTAAAGTTTATAATTTTTGTGATTATTTTTTCTTTTTGTTTTTGAGGAACTGGGGATTGAACTTAGACCCTTGCACTTGCCAAAGAAGCACTTATTCTACTGAGCCATCTCCCCGGCCCCTATTTTTCTCATTCTAAATAAATGCTCAGAGTTGGGGCTGCAGCTCAGGGGCATAAAAGCCTGCCTAAGAAGCACAAGATTCTAAGTTCGATCTCCAGGACCAAAATAAATAAATAAATATTCGTTTTCAACCAAATTATATATTTGTGATTCTGTACTCGAAATAGATCTCTGAACTCTATCTTTATGGCCAACAAAACTTTGAGATGTATTTGTTTTCATGTTCTTACACTTTTATGTCCTAGTTTCTGGTGAAAGGAAAATTACTTTGCTCACACTTGAATAGTAGTTGTCCTGCTGGTAAATAGTGAATAGGTCATAGACAATGTCTGCATGCCTCAGGAATTCTAAAATAAAAAACTTCTAACTGCCTTCTTTAGATCCCTGCTAGCTGTGGGATTTTAGTGCCACCAGAAATATGGAATCTATAATAATAATTTTATATATGGCTTTGTATCTTATGTAGTTTTATATACTTTGCTTCATTTGATTTTCAAAATGACCTTTCAGAATATCTCAAAATCAGTTAAGATATGGAGCACACCAAGAATCTTGGTTCTTGGGTCAGGCTGATAGCTCAGCAGCATAAGCACCTGCCTTGCAACTGCAATGTCTTGCCCTAGTACAAAAAAAAAAAAAAAAAAAAAAAAAAAGGAAGCGTCTTCTTTGTTCTTAAACCAGGAGGGATATTCCCACCATATTGCATACTAAAAGAATATGCTGTAATTTTGAGCACATCTGACATTTCCAGTGGCAACATTTTAAACACCTTAAAAATGATGTCAACTAGACCTACTACTCTGACAAAGTGTGACGCACTTCCCTGTTAAGGAGATTGACTGCTGTAACCTTTGGTTCACATTGTGGCTCTGATGGTGTCTGTCAGAAACCTGTTGACATTTTGTAGGCAAAATGTAGACTGTATGATTCCCTTTTTCAGGACAGTAAAAAGTGGAGAGACACCGAAAAAGAGGTACGCCGAAGGAATACGATGATGCTTTCTATTATTTTACGACATTAGATGGCACCCACTCCTGATGGCCACACACAAACATGGCGGACGGAGGGGAAGGGCATGAGCAGTATCCTGAGTAAATAGACTCACAGTCATAAACCAGAGAGAAGACAGAGGCTGCATACATCACTGTGATAATGTTCTATAAAAATACAAAGTTACCTTTTAGAATGCGACGGTCATAAGACCCTCAACACTGTCATTGTCCTCCTCCCTTCTCATTTCCAACATGTGCTTTAACCTCAGCAATGAGATCCACACCCAGCTTTCCTGTTTGAAGCCCACTACCAAGTCTTGTTAACTTTGTTAACCTCTACTGACCTCTCAGTACTGTTTGATCTCCTCTCTAATAGATTCCACCTCCTTTCACATTAGCTTTCCAAAATTACCCCTGTGTTCAATCTAGTCTTCTCAGGAGGGTTCTCCCCACGGACAACAACATTGGCATCTACCTGGGGAAGGAAGGCAGAGATGTCACCGTGTAGCCTCAGTGCTTTTCTAGCTCAAGTGCACTAATTCTAATTTACAGCTAAAACATAGTTGTTTTATATTCCACACTCCACACCCAACCGCTGGACTTTGCCCTTTGACCTGACTCGATGCGTTCTCATATCAAATTTACACACAAATCCTATCTCTCAGGAATCATTGTAAGTGCTGTTCTCGCTCTGAAGCATTTCTTTCTTTAAATTACCTTCACTTGATTCCCTCAGGCTGCTAAGTTTGTTCTAACTGGTATTTAAGAATCTTTATCCCTGGCTTTTTACCTTTACAGGACACTGTAAACTCCACTAGGTTAGGCAGTGTTGAAATAATATGTGTTAATGGTTTACAACATATGATGTGAAGACCACATTCAACTACTATTATTGATTTTTAAAAATTAATTTAAACATGAACCCAGTGATGGAGCAATTCAGAGGAAAAAAGAGTCAGATTTTATATCTAGAGATAGTGTGTCTCATCTACAGGTTTTTCATCTACAGATTTGGTCATTTGAAGGACAAAAATATTACAAAAAAGTTTGCAGAAAATTCTCCAAACCAGAACTTTGATTTGCTGTATGAAGACACTGCGCTGAATTAGCTCAAATGAAGTCAAGAATGGCCACACCCTAATGTGGCCTCCTGCTGTGTCCAGGCTTGGGCTCTCTCCAGCATGTTGGGGCTTTCTTACATATTGTCTCATCTGTGTACAGTGCAGTGAAGCTGTGATGTTGCCTCTGCACTGAAAATGCAAACTATCTTTTTCCCTTTCTTAATCCCTAAACAACTATTTACAAAGTATTTGCATTGTATAAGGCATTATGAATAATTTGGAGATGCTATAAAGTATACATCTTTAGATGTGTGTTGGTTATATGCAAATATTATGTGCCATAGCTTGTGTCTAAACATCACTACAAAGACTCTTGTAGTCATAGTGACACAGGGGAAAAAAAAAAACTCTGAACCCAGAGATATCTGGGGCTATTTTGTGTTCTTTAAAATCAAAGAATGAGTTTTAGGAAGAGGGTAGAATATATTCACTGAGGGAAAGAAATATTCTGTATGAGAGAGGGACAGAAGCAGATCCAAGTAGATTGCCAAGAAACCTGCCTTTCCTAGGGGTTTTATAGAGCAAAACCACAAGGTGAGTGGGTCTAAGGCGGGCCATATGGGAATCCACAAGATGGGCATGAGGTGGGATGAAACTATGGTCAATGAATAACATTACAAGTATAATTGTTTAAGTAAGATTGATTGAGTCAGAATCAAATGGGGAAATGAGTGACATAGCAAGAGGACATAGATATAAAACAGGAGCTTTTACTGTAGGGGGTTTGGTTAGTGACTCTGGCTTTTTCAAGGTGACTGATACCTGTTTAGAATATCAATCGCTGAGGCCCATCCCTAGGCAAGTATGTGGATGCATTTGTTTCATCTTTTGTGTTAAGGTCTGGCCCACAGGGGGTGTCTGTCCCTCCCATAGTTGCAAGCTATCTTGCCTGCCATACTGGCTCCTCTGAGTGCCTATTCCTGCCAGACTGCATATGGTATTTATGTCTAACTCAGCTGCCTACAACATTAGGTGGGGATTTTCTGAGGGTGGTTGGATCTAGAGTAGGTGATGCTAGGATTAAGTGCGTATGATTACTAAATTAGCCTACTAATTCATTTGGCACTGCCCTAATTCCAGGACACTGTGCATGATATAAGGGGCAGAAAGAGGCTTATGTTCTCCCTTGTTGATTGTTCTTGCTATCTTCTACCTGCCTTGGGCTGACTCCTTCCTGCGATGCCCCACTCCAAGCCACCTTGCCCCAAGCCAGCTGACTATGGAATGAAACCTTTATGCTAAATAAGCCTTTGTCCCTTTAACTTTAGGTGTTGTGTATTTTGTCACAGCAACAAGAAAAATAACTGAGATACTGTCATTTTATATCACAGATGAAAGTGTCTGCAGAGTTTTGGTGTCCTTGGGGTCGTATGACAAATACCATACAGCTAAAGAAGAATCATTATATCTGCTTATATTTATAATAAATATATACATATATTTATTATATATGTATATATATATAATATTATATATACATATAATAAATTTATACATATATAAATAATGAGAAAGACTTACTAGGAGGAGCTGGGCTTTCTGAAAACATAGTATCATAACCTATGCAAATACTAAGGGTCACTCTTTATGTTCTACCACTCTTTGCCTGACTCATTCATCTTCCAAAGTCAGTCCACCCAGATTACCCCACTTTTGCTCATGAAGGGTTGGCATAGAGTCCTTGATAGGAAGAATCCGGACAGTCTCCACTTCAGGCTCAACCCCACAGCCCAAGGCAATCCTGCTGGCTCTGATATGATTACTTCTGAACCCAGAGAGCTAGTCTGCAGGACACCATTCACCTTGGGTTACAGCTCAACAGAGTCCAACGGCCAAAAGAGGCTAGAGAATCTTTCTATCAGTTACTAAATCTACATATTTAGCTGAGCTCAGAAAGAGACACTCTGACCTACACAGGCAAAAACTTCACATTGTGATTGGCTTTAAGGTTTTCTTTCACATCCTTTAGCAGAGACACCATATTTACTTGAAAAATACATATAGATGGTGTCTGAGGTCCTCCCCTCCATGTATGGGCCCTGCGATTGGCCATAACAATATTGAGATTTTAGTTTTTGTATTTTTGCACTGAAAGCATCAGCCCTTTATGCACTTACAAAGAGGTAGAACTTTAAAGTTCCACAAAACACAGAGTAGACACCACAGCTATGCCTTCCTCCACTGAGGACCTTCTTCTGGTTGACGCTTTAAGTTAACAGCAATTACACTGATAGAATTAAGAGCTTTCAATATTTTTTGACATAGGGTCTTGCTACACAGTTCAGACTGAGCCTCCTGTCTCAGCCTCCCTTAGTGCTTAGATTACAAGTATGCACCACCATACCTGGGGTTCTGGGACTGTCATGGTATGCAATACCGGGGATCGAACTCAGAACCTTGCTTTTGCCAGGCAAATGTTTAGCCTATCATGCTATCTTTCCAGCATGAGAGCTTTCAATTTTTAACAGAGAAAAGTTTTCATGGGTCTCCCTTTCTATGCCTTTTATTCCTCAATTGCCAGGGAAAAAGAACAACAGAAATAATACACTTTCATATAACAGCAATCAGGCAATACCTATTTTCATTTGACAAGGAATACAGCAATAACATATCTAAAATTGGGAAAATTATTTTCACATTATACTGAACATTATTATAAACAGTGATTGTGAAAATATATACAGCATTCTATATTAAAAAGCTGGCTGGGTGGACGATTAGCAGCTAGGGGGTGTTTCTCTCTCATTCTTGTGAATGAGACACTGACTTTCCCTTGTTCTGGGTTTCTTCTTCAAGGATGTACTGTTAGCCAGCAGCCTTGGATGGTACAGATAATGCCTGAAGAGAGAACAGGAACAATTACTGCCCTGGGCAAAAACTGGGATTTGGCCCTTTTTTATTCACTTGTTTTGTTTCCCTGCAGCACAGCCTGTTGCATGGGCAGGCATCACCCTGACCTTGTGAGGCAACCCTGTGAGAATTAACCCAGGGAGATGCCCGTGATGTTCCCTGTGGCATGAGAAATGTTGTCTTGGTCCCTGACATAGGCAGGAGTCTTTTGTCTTTGGCCAGTGTCTGTGAAACGAGAGAAAAATGATAATTTTTTTGGTTTTTTTTTCCTGTATTTTAGGGAAGGGTCTAAAGGGTGTTCAGGGTCCCACTATTAGATCGGGCTCATAGTGTCCCACTTGTTTACAGCCTCCCACGTGCTGGGATTACAGGTGCGTGCCACCATGCCGTCTCAATTGCCTTCTCAGTGTGCCCCCAGGGGCAAGGCCAGCGTGGCAGGCTCTGGGATCCAATCCCTGGCACCTGTGCATGCTTGCAGGTACTTTAATCTGCTGAGCCATTTGCCCAGCTCAAGCAGACTGACTCTTAGCTTCCAAGTAGAGCAAAGAGTCTTCAGAGGCAATAAACTTACACAGTACAAATAAAAGCAAGCCCGTAGAAAGACAAATAATATAATGAACATTTAGAAGGAAGTGAGATGCAGATATTTATGGTTTAATATTTTTACATCTTTAAACGTTGACATGTAGCATGAAATAATATTGAGACAATATTTTCTTTCCATCAGATTGACGAAAACTAAAACCAGCAATAGCAAGAACAACCAGATCTAAAGAAGAGACAGGGAAACAAATACTTTCACACATTGCTGGTAGATGTGGAAAAACAGTAAAATGGCTTAAGAAAAGTTGTTTTGTTTACATCTGTGTGGCTAGTATTGTACTCTTCTGCTTCTAGACTGTATCAATAAAGTTGTCCAGTCAGTCTCTCTCTCTACTCTTGCACATACATGATGGATTTATGTGTGTCTATGTATGCATGCGTATTTAGACATGTAGCAGCATTGTTTGTCAAATCAAAACCGGGAACCTTCTAAAACAATAATATTCAGATGAAGGTACTTTATCCACATCAAGGAAAGCTAGGCAGTTACCAGAAAGAATATGTTGGATGAGTACATGCCAACATGAGCAGATACCCATGAGATATTAAATTTAAAGAATAAAGTTATTTTAATAAAAAGTTATTCCCTTTGTATTAAAAAGAATAAACATGATGCATGTGACCTTACTGTCACCTGCCACAAGCAGCAAATAAGGACTGAATATATTACTTAACCCAACGGTGACTGCAAATTGACTTTCCTTCCATGAGGTGAGAGAGACTAATGGCTTATAGTGAGTTAGTATCTCCATCTCAACAGCAGCCTGTCCAAACTGTCATTAGGCGTTGGAATCGGACAGTCCAAAGCCCCCATCCTGATTGGACAGCTGACTGGTGGAATGAACGGGGAGAGGACGAAGCCATTCAGTCTTTTGTAAGCCTCCCTTCCCTCATTCACTAGAATAGAAATAACCATAGCTCCTAATGCACATGTCTGTGATTATTAACTTATAGAAAGTATATGATGTATTAGCGCGGTTCTTTCTGCCTTAGTGTCAATGATGGTGTGGGTGGAATTTAGTACTCACCGGGCACTTATTATGTTCTTTGGTTCAATACACGGCAATTGTTTTCATCTTTTTGTCCCTTTTAAACAGCTCACCTAGCTCTCTGTTAAGGGATGATGATACCTCCAATTTCATTATTATTTTTCTGTACAAGCTCAGCTGAATACCAACTGAACCAAGGCGTGAGGCACATAAAGCAGAACTATGCACATGGTTAATGCTTCTTGTCTTCAGTGGAGGCTGTCTGAACCTGCAACCTGTAGATAGTTTAACAGGCATGAGGGAAGCCTCTGGTACAGCAGTGAGAGAAACACTAGTGTGTTTACAACTCACTCACAAAAACTGTGGTTATATTTTGCAGATGAAAAATAATCATCCCACCCCTTCAAGTGAACATTATGGTTTCTTATCAAATTGAATGCAACGAAAAACCTAAAAGTTTTTTTTCAGTGCCAATCATCCCTGTCTTTATTGTAAGAATATCAGAGACAGGAGCCAGCTGAACTACTTGTCATCTGCTTAAATTTCTCAACTATCCAGGGCTGCAGTGGGGGAGCTATTTATAGGTCTTATTTCTCCTTTGAGTCTTTACCTTGTAGAAACAGAACAGGATGAAGAAAGCTGCATTCTGTTCAGGATTCCACAGGCAGCCAGCAGACCCTGGGTTTGAATTAATCAGGACTCTGATTGCTTTCCCTGAAACTATTCAAGTATTAATGATCTGCCTGTCAGGATTTAATGAGCATTTCCTTTGGATTGATAGTCTCCATTGCTTCATTCACATATTACAATTTTTGATCAACAGTTTAGGACAAATGTAAGTATTTGTTTTCAAAGCCATTGGGATGGCAGTGACAGAAGACATTGTGAACATTAATGTAACTTAAAATTAGAACCTAGAAGATCAGTGAGATAAAATCTAAACATAAAGATGGCCCCTGGAAACTGTGTCTCCTGGTATTGAAATTGCTGTGAAAATGAATTGAAATCCAAAAGAACAGGAAAAAATGTCATAGACACTGTCTCTGTAATTTGAGTAGCTGGAGTGGGGGCTTGGCATGGAAGTCTAGGGAAGGAAAGTGAGGAGGGCAAGTTCACCTGAAATGTAGCAAACTAAGACAGTAATGAAAATATCCATTATACATGGAAACAAGCCATGGATTTGTTTACTTGCCAGATTCTGCTAAACCTTTCTATAATCAACATATATACATGCGTTGTCTAGGGGTAGAATCATGGAGAATGCCTGTTCTAATTTACCCACAGTCCTTCAATCCCTCGTCAAGGATCAGCTTCAAGATTGGAAGCAAGTTACACGTGCGCAAAGTGGTGGGACATTTTTCAAGGAGGTCATATTCGCCTCCTAGTTTTCAGAACTCTAAAGTGAACGATGGTTGGTAAAATGCCTCCCTTTTCCGTAAATCAGTTGGCTCGGGAGAATGACACCCAAGTGTGAGATTTAGGGGGGAAATAATTGCAGTAACAATGAAGGACAGCTTTTTAAAAAGTGTATTTAGTACAAGATCTACAGTATTTCACTACACAGATCGGACTCGTAGTGATCCGCCTATTTACAGCCTCCCAAGTGCTGGGATTGCAGGCGCATGCCACCATGCCCCAGCAATGACCGTCTTAGTGTGCCCTGAGGACAGGGCCAGCCCAGCACACCGGGGATTGGGGATTGAACCTCTGCCTAAACAGAAGGACAGCTTTTAGTCGTGTTTCTATATTTTTAGGCACTATACTAGCTTTAAGTTTCAAAATAAGCAGCCCAATTCAAGCAGTTTATTTTTTTCAAAACATATAGTTGGGTAAGTGACCTGGTTAACCTACAACTTTTAGTGCTAGTTGTGCTCCAGATGCGAACAGCTGCAGAGGAAGGGGGAGAAGTGGAGGAGGAAACGGCGTAACACTGACCCGGCGTCCGACTGTAGGGCAAGGTGCCTGCACATTGCTGTTCCGAGATGAATTCCTTGGACAGATTTCTCTGTGCCTTGACTTTTTTTTTTTCATTCCTAACACAAAAAAAATTTATAGTGCCTTTTCCATAGAATTGTCATGAAGATTACATGATAGAGTTCATGTGAATCTCTTAGATTTAAAATCAGGTATATATTAAAGAAATCTTTATTCAGAGAGAGAGAGAGAGAGAGAGAGAGAGAGAGAGAGAGAGACATGATGCAAACAAGGACAGATATCAAAATGGTGACTGTTTGTTAAAACTGATGATGGCTTTGGTGTCCCTTCCCTCTCAGCTCCAGAATCAGAAGCTAGCACTCTGCAGCTCTTCCACCCTGCGAGTCAAGAAGATCCAAATGGATGACTGCAGCACAGATGCAGGGGCCTGAGAAGACACAAAAGGCAGGAATCAAAGCAGCCTTTGAGGGATGTCTACCCCAGTCAGGAGGCATTATTGACATTATCTGCTCCTCTTCAAATCCCCTACCTACCTCCCTCACCCCAGCCAAGGGGTGGGCGCCTCAGGAAAAGAAGCTGAAGTTATCAGCTTGGGTTTCATGGTAGTCACTCGTGAAATTTCAGAGGTGTATTTCCAAAGTCATGGAGCATAATGCAATATATTTTGCACTCGCAGTGCATTTAGTAAGCATCTATCGGTGACAAATGTGAACCGAGCATAAGCTGAGAGACACTCCACATTTCCAGTTCAGAAATGAAGTTAAGCAGCCCCAAACGATCTGCCTATGCTTTCCTTGTGGGGTAAGCTCAAGGGGGTGAAACACGAGTGAGGGGGTAAAGGACAGCAGGCTGCTTTTGTTAGGGCATGTGTGACCCTGGTGTGTAGCATTTAAGTTTTCTTGGCATCATCAGATCATTTCAGTGAGGGATTTTTAATTCTCTTAACTGTTTCTTTTCAAACTTCACCTCATTCCAAAGAGTACCAAGAGCGCAGAACTGCAGAACACTAGAACACAGGCCAATGATTTTAGGTGTGGTTCAAAGGAACTTCAGTATGGTGGGTTTCAGTATGTCTTTTTTGCATAGTAGTCTTTTCTGCATAGAGATTTGAATATGGCAATTGTTTTAGTTCTAAAACGGTCAATATGAGGTAAGAGCCTTTTCTCAATATTTATTTTCTTTGAAACATTTCTACAAAAAAGGTTCAAAAGAAAAATAATTATAAGTCATTATACCATCATGAAAGGGCAGAGCTTGGGGATAAAGAAAGGGTGGGAAAGTGAGCAGTTTCCTCAAATTCTCATATTAAGCTCTTTTTTCTTTTTTAGTAATTATTGGTTTGTAGGTAAAAGATTTTTTTAAAGTGCCTGCACTTAACAATTGAATTGCTATTAATTTCATCAGGTAAACCATGATATTAAGAGAAGCTAATATTTCCACACAGAAGCTAGTTTTTCAAATGGTATTTAAATGGCAACTATCCATTTGTTAACAAACCAGAGGCATTTACCATCATTTTGTGCGAAAATGTTATTGTACTAAATGTAATTACAGTTATTTTTCCTTCAATGGGAAGCCTATTGAAATTTCTGTTTGTATTCCAGAAATTAAATTTTTGTTTACATGTGAACCATTCTACAAAATAATCGGTCTATTTTATGAATATAAAACCATACTGGTAATTTGAAACATATACATAGTATATACATGTCAGAAAAACTTGAAAATGGAATAGTACATTGTTGCTTTCAGAGCAGAAAATAATGCAGTAGTTGGAAGGAGAGCTTGGGGCAGTAAAAGCTTCCACTAGACGTCAGAAGACCCAAGTTTCAGTCTCAATTTAAAAATTTAACTGAAAGCTGAAGAATACCACTGAATCTCATTAAGTTGCAGATTTCACCTATGTAAATGACATGCTGCTATCTGATGTAATTATCCCTGGGAGTTTCTGTGACTCCTTAGTGATGCAATGTCTGTGAAACCCTCCCTAAATATATGGTGCTATCATGGAAGTATAGTCTCATGGTGCCCTTTTCTCTTCTTGATGTCAGTACTTAGGTTGCATTTGCAGTTCTCCTTTTATTACACAGGAATGCATGAATATAATATCTTTATAGAAATCCAAAATTACCATACCACACAGAGAAGAAAATGAAAGACCCTTGACTCAACCATCTCTAAATTTTTCTTCCTCCTTAGTGATATCTTATGAACAGTTTAATGAGTTTTCTTGCACAGATGTTCTAAGTATAGATGCACATACATATGAAACACAATTTTATTTAATATAATTGGAATTACTAGTCTATTTCTAACTCACACAATTTGCTTGTTAAAACAAAATAAGTACTCCCCCCCCTTGCCTATGAAAAATGTGGTATAATTAACTCTGCAATTGTTTCACATGGAGGATTGATAGTGAAAGGTTGGAAGGTTGTAGGGAAGATGAAACGTTGTTTTGTATCTGCAACAAGGACAAAACCCGTGCACAAATAAGTGTGCTTGGTTGTCATAGTCATGAAACCCCATTGTGTTAACAAATGGGAAATAACACCTCATGGCGCCCAGTCTAAAATAATCTCTATGTGATGAGCGCCCCTGGCAGATCTGCCAAGACACACAGATTCTCAGTGTGATCACATAGATTTCATTGGTCACAAACAGAGAAAAGCGCATGATTGTGCTGGAAACGATGACAGTGCCGCCAGCCTAGAAATCACAGCTCAGGCTCTTCCGCAATAGCAGACTATCACACCTGCCACTTGACAGGTGTGCACGAAAATTTATGAAAAGCTTTTCTAGCCCAGCCATCGGGCTGCTGAAAAGAATGGTGGATGCCTTGAGCCTTGACATTTATTACAGCTTTGCCAGCATATCTGTCTTGTAGACTGTGATTTGAAAAACGATATGTCTAAGCATGATCTTAATAAGCTCATTTGTTTCAGGATCTCGTTGTACTTGAGCTTGCTGATAGAAGATGAGAGGGCCAACAGTATAAATAATGGAGGCTTCCTCATGAAACGCCGAGCCCATTTCAATATGGAGATGGCCCTGATGTTTAACATTGCCACTTGACGTACCTAAGAGAAGAATTACAACGCTGCCTTGACATGGTTCATAATTGAAGATCCGGTTTTTTAATAACCATAATTTCAATTAGTCTGGAGAAAAACACTGGAAGTATATGATAAATATTCTGGTGGAGGTACAAATTTATTAAGATTAACCAGGAAATCTATGTCATCCAGTGTATTTGAAAAAAAAATGTGGAAGCCTTGTCACTCATTTTTAAAAAGATTAAACTGTTTAGTTTTCTTTTGTCGTTTACTAATGAAATAATTTTGGGCAAAGATGATGGTCATGTCACCCCTATTGATAGAGGGTGAGCAACAGGTAAGAAAATATTTAAGATCAGCTTCTCTTATGTGGCTGTCATGGTCAGTACATGCATTTTTCCACTTTTAATGTGCTCGCCTTTCTGGATAAATATAGGCCTTAGCTTATGCCACTTATTTTTGAAAACATTTATTTTCACAAATGTATATGACTATTACTTAATATATAATAAGTACTATCTTAAAATAACATAATAGAGTAGTGTTTTAAAAATAATTATCATATAATCAAGGTAAAATAATACAGAACCCAGTCTTACTTTTCTTTCTCTGCTCACCTCTATAAAAAATATTTATTTAACAAAAATCTTATGACCTCTCTTTCTACTCCCATTTACTATAAACAGTTAGCATAGCTTTTCCCACCTGCCTTCTAGTCCTATTAATATTAAGGATTAGCATTTGAAGTAAAAATAAATAAGCCACAATTTAAAAAATTAATACTGAAGAAAGCAATAAATAAATAAACTTCAAGAGAAATTATAGCAACAGAAGTCTATTAGAAGATTGCAAAGAAAAAGACTACATAAAGTTCTATGCAAACAGAATTTAAAATCTGAATTAAATAAAATGAACATAGCTTTGGAAGACATTTATTAATGGAATTAACTCAGGAAAAAGTAATAAACTCAAACACAGCCATTGGTGTGCTCATAGTCATGGAAAGAATTGAAAATGCAACTGAAAAATTGCCCTAAAAATAGATCCAAAGCATGATAAATGTATTGCAAAATTTATTCATATTTTTCAAGGGAGTAAAGATCTAACCTTTTGGAAGTTCTTCTAATACATTGGAAAGGGTAGGAGTGTATACAACCTATTTTATTTTATTTTATATTTATTGTAGTTTATTTGATACAAGGTCTTGCTATACAGTTCGGACTCGAAGTGATTCTCCTGTCTCAGCCTCTTCAGCTCTGGGATTACAAGCATGTGCTACCACACCAAGCTTTCAGTGTTCCCGGGGTTCTTGGGCTGGTGTGGCATGTGGCTCTGGGGATCGAACTCAGGCCCTTGTGCTTGCCAGGCAGGCCCTTAAACCACTGAACTATCTCCACAGCTCCTGTACAATCTATTTTAATGCTAACTTGGTAGTAAAATTTGATGGAGCTGGTATATAGAAAGAAAACATCACCCTCATCTCCCACAATATACATAGATAAGTATGCAAGAAATACCTAGTGGAAAACAAAATACAAGCAAACTGAATCTGGCATCAGATTTTTAAATAATTTTTTTCTTTAGGGAGTATAAAGATAGTTTGTTATTAAGAAATCATTAACTTAATGAATTCCATAGACAAATCGGAAGAGAAACAATTTGTCAGTTAAAATAATAAAGGCATTTCACAGTTTTCGAAGCCTAGTTTTAAGCCCCACACAAATGCTGCCTTTATCTTTAAGCCTTCTTTGATTCCCTTGGCTGAAAGAAATATGAGAATGAGTGCCTTAGTGTGTATGTGTGTGTGTGTGTGTGTGTGTGTGTGTGTGCGTGTGCATGTTTCCCCTCTCCCTTCTTTACTTAGCTATAACTTCCCAAAGCACTCATTACACATAGCAAACAGGACAGAGTAGCTTTTTGCAAATGCTTGATGAATAAATGTTTTAAAATGAGTGTGTCCTATTTAAAATTATAAACAAAACATGTATAGATAAGAATAGCAATGACCTGTATAGCCATCTTTCTTTGGCATTACTCAATAATTGGGCAGATCAATATAAAGCAAAAGTCAGAATATGAATTTTCCAGTGACTCTGTTATCATGACACTCTGCTTCTGGCAATATTCTAGAAATAACTGTGTATTTTATTCCATTAATATTTATCCAGGAAAGATTACTATTACTTCTTTTTCTTATCATGTTTATTGGACAGTTGCATACTGTCCAGGTAGTGTAGCAATGTAATGAAGGAAATTATTTTCTGTCCATTTTTAAAAATCTTGAAGTCAAAACAGTTATGTTAAGGAGTTCTTCAATAAGCTGAATAATGCAAAAAAGCTTCTGCATTCTCTCAAATAACTATAATATATCTATTGAAGTAATTATAGATCTTTATTAATGAATTGTATCTCAAGGATAAATGCCAAGTGACCTTGCATTATATGAGATTTGCTTATTAAGCCACAAAATTTTTCATAGACAGGGTCTTGCTATGTAGTTCAAACAGGGTCTTGCTACGTAGCTCAAACTGTAGTTCAAACATGAACTCATTCTGTACCCATGGCTGGCTGCGAACTTGCCTTGGTCCTCTTGTCTCCGCCTCCCGTGTGCCGGGATTGCAGGTGTGCCCCTCCCCAGCTGGCTTATGCACAATTAAGATGGGACTGTGTGGCTCAGACCTTCTGCACCCTGAGTTTCCTCTACATAGCCACGCCATGGAGAGCCAGCACAGTGGTGGAGAGAAGGCCCGGGGCTTGGTGGCAGTGTTTGTGTGCCTGGTGAGGTTAGCCTTGTTACCCAACGACTTGGGCACCTTGTTGTGTTCTACCCTGCAGAATGCTAAGAGCACGCCGGGAATCTAGCCCAACCTGCTCAGCCAGTGCTATCCTTTCCCCTTCTATGAAAGACCGTGGATCATTAGAATTTCTGTGCCTTCACTATTTGGCCCCAAAAGTTTTTCCTTTTGAGCATCTAAAGAAAAAAGCAGAATGGGTGCCAGGAAGACCAGAGCAGGTCTCTTTGGCCTTGTGAGTGAGCAGCATTTGACACATGAGTGTCCTCAATATTTTGAAGGGAAAAAAGTGTGAAAATGTTTGAGCTTCTCTCTCTCTCTCTCTTTTTCTCTCTCTTTTTTTAGGCTGAGAGAGAGCTGATTTCTAAAAATCATGTGCTTTTCTTTCTTTTTATATTTTTGGGAAGGGTCTACAGGGTGTTCAGAGTCTCACTACTAAACTGGACTTACAGTGCTCTGCCTGTTTATAGCTTCCCAAGTGCTGGATTCTAGGTACACATCACCAAGCCCAGTCTTAATTGCCATCTCAGCACGCCCTGGGTGTGGGGCTAATGCCCAGAGATCAAACCCCCAGCTTTAATCCAAATATTTAGCCAGCCCATGTTTTTCATTATTGACAATTCTACACTTTTAAAATTCTTCAGCATCTCTTTGACATCCTCACTCCCTTATTTTCACTATTCTAAATAAAAACTCAATTTATCTGTTTCTTTCTTATGACTTAAATATGTTTCCCACTGTTTTCTAGTTACTCTATTATATATGTGCTTCTATTAGTAATAGAAATACCATAGGACATGCTCATGACAAACGTGGATTATTTCCCCCTTACTTGCAACCCAACTGGACAATGTAGACTTTCCTCACAGGCTGTCCCTCATGGATCCCTTAACTAGTGGATCATTTTTAATTACTACAAAGTTAGTTTTAGTAGAGCCCAGCTTAAAATATCCATTTTTATATGTAATTTAATTAGTGCTCCTTCACTTCTTAGAAACACATGGGCTTGATTAAGCAGGGAGACAGTGCGCCCTACTCTCCGATCCCTTATCCCTATTTGGATCAATATCTGATTGGGCACTTGGGGGAAGCAATTGGAAAGATAGGAAAGGACAGGCATCTCTCAGTCAATATTGAGGTCTTCTCTTGGCTATCATTGCATCCCTAGTGAAGACTTTTCATGACAATCAAATGCCTTTAATTTCCTTGAAAGCACAGTGGAATCCTCCAGGTGCCTCACATAAAAGTCTTCGGTACTGCTAAGATCTTTCAATTTCTTCTTTTTCTATTCTATCCAAGCACTATCCACTATAGCTACTTGCTGCTAAGGTTCTTCCAGCAGGTGGTCATCTTGCATAGAAAGCCAAAGTGAACTTTTGCAAAAAAAAAAACACACACAAAAGCTTAGTTACAACATCTCTGAAGTCTATAAATGATTCTCTGAGATCTGCGCAACCCTCACGCGGCAGCCTTTCCTTCTGAATACAACCAGTGTCTCAGCCCCCACCATTTTTCCTTACTTCCTACGTCTTCTTCAATGCATTCACCCTGGGGTGAGGGAGATCTAGGTAACAACTGAAGGTAGCAGAGACTGATTTTCTTCACGTTGAGTACTTCACAACCCTTTTATCCTTGAGTCTGGATTCAGTAATTAATTCTGGTAATAAGAGGGAAAACAACTGTCCCCAATTGCTTAACTTTGAATGTTTAGGCTTTTTGTGTGTGTGCAGGGTTTCACTACACAGCTTGAACTCGTAGTGATCCTCCTGTTTTTCAGCCTCCCGAGTCCTCTGATTGCAGGTACACAGCACCATGCCCGACTCATTCCCTGGCTCCGCGCACCTGGGGACGCGGCAGATGTGGCATGTGATGTATGGGGTCCAACCCCAGCCCCTACACTTGCTTAGGCAGGTACTGAGGCCTCTGAGCTATGTCACCCAACCTTAATTTTTAATTTTTATTTTTATTAGTACACGTTTATTGTCCATGATGATTGCATTCATCAGGGGAGTTGGTGTGTGTATACACAGAACACATGTTCACTCTATTTATGTCCTCTTCTCCTTGCTTTGTCCCATTCTTTCAATCTTTCAGTTATTTTCTCTCTTATAAAAGATGTACCTCTCTGAAAACTGTTACATTTTTAAACCGTTACTGTCTTTTATCCCCACAATTTGTTCTCAGAAAGAGATACTTGAGAATTCCAAAAGGAGAAAATTTCCATAACTTTTCTCCAAGAAGTCACCTTTACTGTTAAGGGTGAGAGAAGAGACAACAAGCAATTTAGTGAACCAAGCAAAAAGAATTCTAATAAGGCGCCATGAACTGTAATTATAGCTAGAGTGCAGGAGGGTCTCACCTCATGCCAGCTAGGCAGATAAAGCAATGAATTGTTGTAAAGTGTAAGGAATGGAAATGTAGCCAAACTACATTTCAGCACCATGAGTGAGAAGAAGGGGAAAAAATAAAAGCACAGACAGCCATGGCAGAGACCGCAGCCCTTTGGTTGTAGCACTTGATCCAGCCAAGGATCCACGCAAGAACACACTCAGCTGGGGAATAGTGCAAGATCAAGTTCCTGGCTAATAAAAATAGAAATCTAGCCAGTGGTGGCTGAGTTTTTCTCTGATCTTCTTTTTCTTTGACTGATGATTCTACCTGGATGGAGAAAAATACTTTCCTAAAAGCTAAAGGAAACTTCTTCCAATAGATGGGGCCCTTTCTATCTCAGACATAAAAGTAATAAAAAAGAGGTCAAGTTCTAATGCACGAGAAAACTGGAAGTTGGCAAGATAGATTCAGGCCTTAATACTTAAAACCTACATTTAGGGATTCTAAAGATAATAAAATTTTAATTTATTCTTGAAGATATTGGCACCAAATTAAGATGTTTCTAAGTTGTTTATATAATACATAACAAGATCAGGAATAGCTCCTAATTCTAGCTAGCAAGAGTGAAACACTATTGCAAACATGAAATTAAGATTAAAAATACTCTTCCATCATATTTTCAGAATGGAGAATTCTTTTAAACAGTATTTCCTATTGCACAATAATCTCAGTAAGACATAAAAGGATGTAAAGAGGTCTGTGAGCAGAGGAACTGGATCAGAAAAGAGGCGCTGAGAGGAGAACATTTGGGATGTCAGCAATAGGAAGGGGAGAGGTGAGAGACAATGATGGTAGACCTTAGAGAGAGCAGTGCAAAAATCAAGTAGAAGAGACCCAAACCATCCTTCTGCTCAGTAGAACCCATCAATGTAGCTTCACTTTGCAAACATGTAAGCTTCCATTAATGCCTGAGTGAATTAAGGCATGTTATATGAGTACAGTGGAATACTATTCAGCCTTAAAAAGGAGACACTGACATTTGAGACAACTTGGATTTACCTGGAGGATGTTATACTGTGTAAATTAGAGCCCAAAAGAAAAAAATATTGTATAATAAAATTTATATGTGAAATCCAAAAATAAATAGAGCATAGAATGATAATTATCCAGAGACAGGAGAGAAGGAAATGGGGAAATACTGGTAGAAGAATACAAACTTGGGGTTATGTGGATAAGCCCTGAGAACTCATGGAAGCAGGAGGATGACACTGAGTAACATCTCGTTGCTTACTGGAAGTTTGTTGAGAGTAGATTTTATGTGATCTTATTACATGCTCCAAAGATGTACCTGTAGAAGATAATGCATCCACTAATTTGCTTACTGATAACAATATTTTAGTACGTACAAGTATATCAAGATATTATACGTGGAAAG
Organism: Ctenomys sociabilis; assembly: GCA_004027165.1. Taxonomy (NCBI): domain Eukaryota; kingdom Metazoa; phylum Chordata; class Mammalia; order Rodentia; family Ctenomyidae; genus Ctenomys; species Ctenomys sociabilis. The sequence continues at coordinate 90,479 of PVKA01000810.1, read as the reverse complement.
ATAATAATTAATTGGGGAGCCTATAAAAGACAGAATCATCTGATACTGTGCAGTTCATGTTTCTGCATTCACTTAGTCATACTTACACTGATGCCCAATGCCGATCTGCCCAGGAGTCCTACCGCCAACTGGACACTGGGGGAGGGGAAATACGTGTGAGAGGAAGAGTAGCAGTAAAAATCTATGTCCTTAGCCAACAGCACGTGGAACCATGTTTTAATTGGAAATATTACCGATTACTTTTGGAAAATGGTTTAGAAATGACATCCTCAAAGATTTGAAGCTCGTTGTCCATGTGCAGCAAAACTGAACATAGAAGGCAATTCTTGGGAGAGTTGGTTTCTATAATCAAACACATTTATTGTTAGCCATGTTCTTATATCACAAATATAGCAAATAACTTCAATGTTGATGAGAAGAAAAACTAAGCACTGTAGAAGAACTGTGGAGAAACTGGGCGTCACAGGAGGGGTGGCTCATTGCTCACATCCAGCTGTTCACCCCTTCTCTCATGGTACCAGAAGCCCAAAATGAACACTGAATTTGTCACCTCTTCACCCCACCTCACTCCACGAAAGTACACATAGTCACATACCATCTCTGGCCTGTCACATGGAAGCCACAGTGTCCCGTCACAGCTTCTCCGCTCCTGCCCAAAGACAGCATGTGTGTGTGTGTGTGTGTGTGTGTGTGTGTGTGTGTGTATCTGTGTGTGTGTATCTGCTTTGTCTCCATTCTGTCCCTATATCCATCCTGCAGCTAAGAACATGGTCACCACTTTTGTGTGACAGAAAACTAAAGCTTTGTGCCTCTGAGTAATAAAACCAGAAGGAACCTGCCTCTGGGCACAGAGCAGCACCCGATCTGCTCCAGACTATTTGTCTTCTAAAATGTTGCGTGACAGTTCTTTGGAAGGTAGGGATACAGAAAAACACATGCTAATATACAGATTTTTGCAAAATCTATAATGAAGACTATAAGAATCAATAAGAAATTAGAGTAAAAGAATATGACAGAACTGGTCTAGCAATAAAAAGCCTGAAATGATCAAAGTAGACATGAAAACATGATTAGAGAGTATCACATTAAAATATAAATAATGAGCTATTACAAAATTATATATACTATATAAATACACATATTAAATTTCATCATTTGCCCAGACTATAAGCATGTTGTTTGTCTTGGCTGATTAGAATTCAGTAATGCAGCTATGCATCATATAATCTATATTTATAAAGTTAGAATTCCGCCTAAACTATTTTATCTTTTTAAAAATAATTTCTATTAGATTGAAACATGAAATAGTCAATGAAATGGAAATGTTAATGCATATGAAAAATATACATGACTGTAAATGTCATACTTTATTGACATAATTCTTTTTGTAAAGCACCACACTAATGTCAGAACCCACAAAGGGATTGTTGTTTGATTTGATTGAGTAGGCAATTTGAATTTTTATGTACTGGGAAAAAATAAGGAAATTTAATGGACATATGACAAATCATTAAAGTGCTATAAGAGAACTACTATATCTACTATAGTTAAGGACTATCAGTAAATTTTTAGAAATACTTTCTTTACTAAAAAATAGATAAAACATCAAAAATAAAAAGTAAGGTTTGAATAAAATGTGGAAAACTCTCAAATTGTCTTTGCATTCAAACGATGTGGATTAGAGCAGTGTTGACAGGTAAAATACTGTTATTCCCAAAGGTATACTGCGAGCCCACCCTGTGGGAACTGCGAAGGTGATCGTTTGTGGAGCTAACATGTTTTCATATTTTATAAAGTGAAGCATAAAGGCGTATCCTAATCCAATGTGACTGGAATTCTTTTCAGAGGAGATTTGAAGGGCTCATGGAATAGCTCAGTGGCAGAACACATGCTTAGCTTATTGGATGCGGACACGGATACGTGGAAAAAAGATAGCATGCAACAACAGAGGTCAGAAGGTGGAAGGAGGCACCTACATGCCAAGCAACACCAATGGCTGCTCACCACCATTAGAGGTTAGAGTGCAGCAAGGCTGGATTCTCCCATACAGCGGATTCTTCCGCTGGATTCAGAGGAAACGTGATGTTGTTGATGCCTCGGTCTTGGTGTCCCAGGCTCTGCAGCTGCGATGTAATAATTCTTTGTTATTTTAGGCCACCTGTAGATATTTCACTGTGGCATCTTTAGGAAGCCAATGTTTTTCAATTCTTGAAAAAGTAGTGATTAAAATAATATTATACACTGCTAAGAATGAAGTAGAAATTGGTCTAGTATTTGTCTAGAACAATTTGACATAAGGTTCAAATATATATATATAACATTTAGTACAAGGTCTACAGGGTCTCGCTACACAGATAGGACTCATAGTTGTTCTTCTGTCCTCAGCCTCCCAAGTGATTACAGGAGTGGGATACCATGCCCAGTCTCAGTTGCCATCTCAGCATGCCCTGGGTGTGGGGCCAGCGCCAAGGTTCAAATATATTGAACCTTCAGTTCTACTTCATAGTATTCATCCTACAAGCAAATGGAAAAGTAGGAAAATATATAATAGAAGTATATAAAAAGTATTCTTGATTATAATATTCAAAAAGTTTTAGGGTCAAGGAGATAGCTCAGTGGAATAAGAACTTACCCGGCAAGTGCAACGTCCTGAGTTCAATCCCAGTACAGAAAAAAAAAAAGAAAAGATTAAGTATGTAACAGTCAATATAATGGCTTGTAATACCTCTCAAAAATTCTACTGAAGTAGAAATTTAATTCATCTTGCAGGGGATAAAAATTCAAAGAAAAGCTCATATAAAACATTTGAAAAGTATGATATTAGTAGTGGTTACTGTAGGTAGAACACAATTCTTTTCATTTGTATATACTTTTTCAGTTTGTAAAATGAGAAAGTATATACAACAATATCATGTTTCCCTGAAAAATCATAATTAGTGCATCTATAATTAGCTTGATTTAAAAAAAATGAGTCAAATTGAATCCAATGGAAAAACATATGATTTAAATCATTGTTTCAATTCATTAAAATAGTCAAAAACTGGCACAAAATTCCATTGTTCTTGCCATGGCTTGAGGCAGTTCTGCTGTGGCTGAAGCTAATCAAATTGTTTACGGTAATTTCCATTCAAAAAAATCCAAAAAACAAAAATCATGACCTTGTGTCCTCACCCACGTTATTTATTAAGTCTGGAACTGTGTGACTTTCGTGTCTTTCCTGAGGTCAAAGTGACTACATATCAGAGACCCCTGCAATGAGCTCCCATCTCCTGAGTTATGGCACATGTAGGAAAGGAAAGAAAGAACAAGAAACGAAAATAGAAGTGTGTAGCAAGGGTCTGGGTAGACCAGTTGTTCTTGGGGAACAAAAGGCCACGAGGCACCCAGACCTTGCTATTTATGCCCTGAGGAAGGTGGTGAGTGAATTGCCAGTGGATGTGCTTGACACATGCTGAAGCTGGTAGGGCTTGCAGCAGGGGGACAAAGTATTTTGTTGAAGGGACAGATTTAGGTTACATTTAACAAGCACAATGCTTTGAAGCCGCTTATGGGAAGGAGTTTTCCTCTGTAGCCATACAGGCCTTAGCAGAGACGTATCTCATGTCTTAGCCCTGTAGCACCACAGCTTGTCTATCAACATTGCTGTTGATAAAAAATGATGTTAGCCCAGTGGCAGCTACCTTTCATGAAGATACACACACATGGCCTCAGATAGACTCACTAGACCAAAAGCTGGTTGAGGGACATCACCTCTGTACAGCCTGCACTGCTTCTAAGTAAACACAATCCCACTCAGGTCTGAGGGGGGGCTGCACAGCAGTCCTCAAAAACTACACAAGGTAAATGTTTTGAACTGATTCAGAATATCAAAGCAGTCCCAAGAGCGCAAAAAAATGACACTGGTTAAGAAGACTTCCAGACTTGCTTCAAAACAGGGTAAATGTGTTCAAAGTGAGAGGGGATATTTTGGGGAGGATTAATGACAGTGTGTCTTTTACTGCAATAATTTTTATTTAAAAATATGCCATATTTTCTCTGAATTACATATCATGCTATCTTTTCTCAGCTATAGGAAGTAGAGTTGCATTTTAATATATGTAAGTATGGTATTTTTCTAAGAGTAAGTGAGTTGTTTATGAGTGGAGGGGATAAAACTGCAGCTAAAGGTACAGTGCAAGCTTAGGAACTATATCTATCAATTGTAAGAGAATACCCAAATTCCATGCATTTTTAAACATTAATTTGTGACTTTTTCTCCCACAAGCTATCATGAACATCATCAAAAGTATAATATCCCTGCATTGTACTCTTTTCCCAACATGCTTCTCACTTCCTTGTCTTCCAATTACAGACCTAGGGGTTTCATAAATTCTTAGTTGTTTTCCTCTGCTTTTCCAAAAATTGCCTTGCATTTTCTTGCTAAATGCACTACATTGTAGTAAGCACAATTTAACACATTGTCATATGTGTTAAATTGGTGGCTGGGTGCATTTTGCCCTTTCACGAGAGGGATGTTACCTAGGAAGAGAAGAGAAGGCAGGTGACCTTGTCTGATCTCCTTGTCAAATGGACATTTGAGTCTAAAGCTATGTACTAGAGGGGAAGAGAATGTGTCTCTGAAATGCCTCATGCAGTGGATCTCTGGCTAAGGACCGCGTAATAAATGGAACTCAGGATCCATGAGCTTGGCTGCTTGCAGAAAGTCACACAGGTGACAAAGCCCTCCTGAGATGTGGGAGAGACATTTCATAATTGAAGCATATCCTGTGGTGAGAGGTGTGTATGACACCAATCTCAGTGCCCTAATCTTTTTTTTTTTTTTTTTTTTTTTTTTTTTTGCCAAACTGAGTATTGAACTCAGGCCCTTACACTTGCCAGGGAAGTGCTTATTCCACTGAGCCATCACCCAGGTCCCAAGTGCCCTAATCTTTCTGCTTCATCTGTACCACTTGAATGCCTTGTATTTTCTGGGTCATGTGACTGACTCTAATTTGACAAACTGATCCTTTATGTCAGCTCCTTGCTTCAGTTTCCCATTTAAAGGTTTGTGTTAGGTTATCCTGTATTAACAACCTTCCAAGAACTTTACATTTACTTCCAAAATATGTCACAGTGGTATATTTTTGGCCTTGCCTTCAACTTATTCAGTGTCCAATTTTATTTCTATTTTGGGAAATTCATTTGGATGTTGCTACTTTTTTCTATCCACAGAAGTTATTTGAACAATAAATGGACTACCTTTTATTCCCAATGCATTATGCTTAACTACCATTATTTTTTCTTGCAAATGTGTATCATTCCTTAAATCTTTAGATTTACTTTAATTTTCTGAGTCTTTTGCCCTAATTTTCAAATTATGTTTAATTTTTCTGATATTTGCTTCCAGATCTTTTTGTCCAGATCTTTCTCTGTTCTGCTATGACGAACGACCTCACCAGTTTCTCTGGTCAGGGTCTAGAGTCAATTTCAATCTATTCTTTTCTTGTTAGTCTTTTCTCTTTTTCTGCCACATCGGAATGTTACAACATGGAATTCTTCCCCTAGGCTCTTCTCCAGAAACATCACCAAAATAATTTAATACAGCTGGTATTAACATCCCTAACCACTACTACAGTGCTAAGCTTGTGAACTGGCACGCATTTACAAACACAGGCCCATTGGATATTAATAAACCTAGGAAACATTTACAAAGGACTGGTGTGGAAACCACAGGAAACAAACACTGCATTCTAATGGTAGGGGGTGGGAAAAAGAGAGAAAAAGGAAGCATGTGTACAAGGCCAAACAGAGAAAGGAGAGAAATAGAAGACGCTGGAGCAGGCAAAGAATGGAATGACTCCTTTATGTTTGAAAAAAAGGATGAAGTTTTAAAAGTAGAAGGAGTATTCACTTGAATCTATATCTTGATGCATGAAGCTAACTAGACTTCTAGGATAAGGTAGATTAAGAGAAAAGCTGGCAGGACTCAGAGACAAGCAGAAGCAAGCCAGGGGACACCTGGACACTTAAGAGCCCTTGGTTAACTTTGTAAAGAGCTCTCATTGAATGTCACACGGATTGGTCCTTTGGAGTGAGAATGGGGAGAATGGTGGTGTGAAGTAGGACTGCTTTGACTATTTGAACAATCATTGAGTCAAACCTTTCACCTGTGGAAGGTAGCTGTGTTAATGAAAAGGCTTGTAAACATTCCTGGAAACATTCTGGCTTCTGTTCTGCTCAGCCTTTTTCTGCTTCTCTCTCTAGGTAGCTGATAGCTAATTTTTATTTATCTAGAACTGACTAATGTATGGAATTTATTCAATAGTGTCTTTTTCCAAGGACCCTCTTTGATATGACAATAGGTTAGACGTTTAAATGTTTTTTCTTACTATTCAATATTAAACTAGGATTCATCAAAATCTTCACCAATAACATGTCATCTCCTTACTAGTGTGAAGTTCCAAACTTCAGAAAAATATCTCTGCTTAAAAAAAGCAAAATAAACCAATAAAAATAAAAGTGACAGACAGATTTAGCACCATGATTTTGGGTATGTGTGTGTGTGCTACTGGGAATCAAACTTATAACCTTGTGCTTGCCAGGTGCTGTGCCACTGAGCTATACACCGGCCACAATTTTTAAAAACCTTTTATCAAATGGAGATAAAGACACCGCAGAGTCCTGGTTTGGCCATGGGAAGGCCCTGTTTCTCACTCTGAGCCTGTGGGAAATTCTGTGTACTAAGCAGTCCGACCACTTTCCCCCAGTCCTGCCACCATCATCTTACAGGAGTCCTTGTCATCTCACAACCTGATTACTGCAATTCTCCGTTTTTTTAATATTAATTTTATTGAGAAAAAAATAGCATTGAGACAGTCTCAAAACAGGTTAGTAGGACAGTTACAATAATTAATACATTGCATGTTGTCTTCATACTAGTTATTCATAGTACAAGATGCAGATATAATATCTTGTTAAACACAATTAGTTCAAACTTTCTTCTCAATGAACTAACAGAAAGTAGTTGTATATTTATCCTAGTTTGTATATACAGATATATATGTATATATATTTTTTCATTACAAAATGGTCCTTCATTTATATCCCCGTTTTGCTTACTTTTGTCAGAGATGAGTATTCCATTGCCATTCAAATATTGTAGATGCATGAGTTCAACAAAGTAACACCATATAGTCCAATAGCTCATAGTAGTAGTGGGTTATCTGCAGGACTGGCAATGTCAGAAGTTGTTCGTTTGAGCCTTTTCCAGTTTAACTGGTCTTTCTGCTTCTAATTTTGACACATCTTACTACTTGTTAGATCATTTCTGTGGCTCTGTTGAAACCTAAGCCAGAACACTGGCTGTGTTTTAAACCTTCCAGAACCTTCTCTGCTCCCTCTGAGTAAGCCCAAGTCCTCCCTTCCTCACTGTCACATACTATCTGCAGTATTTCAGCCTTCCTAGCGAGGTCTGTCCTTAACACAGATTCCAGACTCGCTGCTCTCATTGCCTTCCCACACTCATTATTCCTGTTACTCTTTTATTTCCAGAACTTTTTACTGTTAAGCATACCATTTTTTTTTTCCAGGGGAAATTGCAAATGCAGTCCCCCCTACGACAAATTATGCAGTTGGCAAAACTGCAGGGATCAATACATCCAGGGTGCAGTGGATAAGCTTCACCCTGGAAAACCACCTTGCTGATCACTTGGCCATGTAAGTAATATATATATAATATATATATATATATATATATATATATATATATATATATATATATATTATATATATATTATTTACATGGCCAAGTGATATATATAATATGGCCAAGTGATATAATATAAATATTATTTATATTAATTTATTGTTTATATTTATTAAAATAAATTAAATACACATTTATATTGTATTCATTGAAATAAATATTTAAATAAACCAAAATAAATAAAAAATTGTTTTATGTATTAAATATATTGTTTCACTTCCTGTTTCCTTGAGTAGAGTGTAGACTCCATGAAGACGGGATTCTGATGCTCTGGCAACTGAACTGTGTACCTTTCCAATGCCTAGGACAATTCCTGGCACATTATACATGCTAATTAATATGTCCTAGATGACTGAATAAATTAATTTTCTTCATTATGGAGTCCCTTTTGGCACATATTTTGTATGCTAAATTATGAATGCAGCACTTTAATTTTTTAATTCATTTGTCAACATGGGAAATCATTATTCAAAACATTTTTAAAAATTTTATAGTTACAAGATTTTTAGCGCTCCTTGGTGCAAAGAAATGTTTTAGATGGAAACTATTTTTTCTAAAATTCATAGCAAATTTTTAAGGAAATCAAAATGTGGCAGAATTTTTCAACCTTGCCTTTTGACTGGGGAGCTGATGTTCTAGCAATTAGAAACTTCATTAGTGGCCATATGGCCAAATGATCTCATCATAGACCCTTGAATTAATTTGCATTTTCATTATACTTCTACGTCTAATTTGTATGTACTATGTTTGATTACTTGTGTACTCTTAAGAGAGTTGTGGAATTCTTATTTGAATGAGGGATACATATATATTTTAGGTAATACACATAATAAATAGTAGGTGCCTTCCAAATTTTAAGTTTTAAATCACTAGATAGTAACAGAAACAAAGCATCAAGTGATTTGCTTCATCTGATCTATCTTCTAACATGTTCTATGCGCCTCTGTGTTTATTCACTAGGTAGACTTGGCAATATTCTAAGACCACTGCTATTATAAGTTAATTAAGTCTCTATTTAGGTTACATTAGTAAGAATAGAGTAGACCCCTTAATTCAGAAAGAGTCTCGGGTAATTTCTCTACAACTCTTCCTTATCTACAAATGAAACCCTCCTAAATAGGAGACCAGGAAGTACCTGCTAATTTGAGTAAATTATAAAGACACTATTTATGGTTAGAAGAAAAACACTACCCCATCCAGTTCTTTTATCCAAAGATCTGTGAGTAGGTGAGAAGTAGTGAAATAGAAGAGCTGCAGTTTCCTGGAAGAAAAGCAACCAGTAGTGTTGGGAAGTGGAATGAAGTATCCATCTCCCAAAATCACTTTAAGGGCAGAGAAATTTTCAGGCTTTCCCAGAGTACATGGGGTTGGATTTCGGAGCTATGGGATGTTCATTACAGATTCAGTTCTTATGAGACAGAGAAAGAAGAAACAGGGTGGGCTCATGTAGCCTTGAAGATGTCAACATCGATGTGCCATGGATCTCAGCTAAATACTGATGAATATTACTTACCAGGGTTAGTGAGATAACTTAACAGACTAATTGCCTGCTTAGGCAAGCACAGGGACAGGGTTTGATCTCTATCATCGCATGCTGTGCTGGCCCCACCCTTGGGTGCACTGGGTCAGCACAGAGTCTGAACATGATAGCACACATCTTTAGTCCCAGCACAAGGGAGGCTGAAAACAAGAGGATCACTATGAGTCAGAGATGTGTAGTGTTGACATGTACAAAATACATTAAAATATATCCTATTAGAGTGGCCCAGGTCAGCAGAAATGGCTGGACCTTCTATTCGTGGCCCACCCAGCCACTAGATGTTGGCTTCCTAGGAAAGAACATGATCTTTGATGAAGCCCCTACTCACTCTCTTTTGGATTATTGCTTGAGAATAAGCATGTTTTGACCCCAGAAAGTTCAAAAGTGACTACTGGTAAGTGGAGAGGGACAGACACAGTAACACAGGCATGAGAGAGGAGTGGTGATGAGAGATTATAGACTGGTAGGGATGAGAGTCTGGGTAATAGCATCAGGCCACCAGAGGCTGGCTCTTTACACACAGAGAAATAAGATTTCAGCCCCAGCTGACAACTTGACTGCAATCATAAGAGAGACTCTAACCAAAAGCATTCAGCTAAGTGATAGGCTGATCCATGAGTCACAGAAAGTTGAGATAAAATTCTTGTTTTAAGCTACTACATTCTGGTGGTAATTTGTTAGGTGTGATAGATAAACTAATATGGGTGTAGCAACACCTTAAAGCACGCAGTCATTCCTTAAGGGTCTGGACAGTGTATCTGTCATCGTCCACAAGAGTTATCGTTTGTATCCCTTTCTCTGTTGTATATGGGAGTGACTGCTGCTTCAGGTCTCTGGCAGCCATCTTTTTCTAGAGGAGATTTAAAGGAAGGAGGTGAGTAGAACCAGTTACAGCCTCACTGCTGCACTTGATCTCAGGGCCAAACTGATAGCTACTTTGTCTTCCCCTAGACTACTCATCCTGGATTCCTTGCATGTCCGGCACCACCTCTGCTGGTCTGGTGGCATTGTCCAGGCTCTTGCACTCACAGACTCTAAGATATGTGCTGTTCAGTCCTTTACAGGCCTGCATCCTCCCTTCTTGGTGATTCAGTTCAGTCACATTTACCAAAATGGTTGTTCCTCTGTTACCCCTAAATCCCCGGACAGTAAACATTTGATAGATTACAGGACTTTAATGGTGTTCTCTGTCAACCTGTGCTCCTTTTATAGATAAGAACTTTTAACCGTGCTGAGCATAGAGTTTCAGAGACAGGAAGTCAGAAGTTTCCCATGAAGCTTTCATTGTGGTAGTAAAATGGGCCACTCTTGCTTGTTTGTTTCTTGCTTAAGGGGCCCCTCAATTCTTCCTGGTAGGGGTGCAGGGTGGCAGAAAAATCTTTGATTCAATGTGAATACTGCATCTGGATAATGTGATTTGTGGTATAACCTGGTGGTCACAGTCATGGGACTATGATCCTACTTCCTCTGTTGTAGATGGTCTCGTGGCCTGAAGAAATGTGATGTCAAATCACATAAGAAATACACAAGTATTTCTTAATCCCCTCAGAGATCTGCTGGACCCTTTGGCAGGAAAATTATGTTCCTGACTGGTACGTGGCTTATATCTCATCATATATGGTCAATGCTTACTAAAGAATCATGTTTAATATAAGATGTACAAAAATATATGAATTTATAAGATTGGCTTACAATAGCTGCCCACAGTCAGCTGTAGCAGAATGTAAAGGACCTTCAGAGGGCTGGAGAGCACTGGAGGACTGGAGCTCTATGCAGGGTCCTACGTGAGTGCATCAGGAGGTTAAGGAGTCTGCTCTGGAAGCCAGGAGATGATGTCCAAGGCAACAGTGAAGACTGGAGCTCCTTCGAAGAAACAGAAGCAAGACTTTTTCTTCATTTCGCCTTTATATCATTCAGGTACCAGGAGCCACCCATGGGTGGGCCATCTATCTTCAGTCAATCCTCTCAGCCACACTTGGAACTCAGTGGATCCAATTTAGTTATGCATTTCTTACTCAAGTCGAAATAATCAGTTACTGTTCCAAGTCATGTTATAAAATAATGTCCTTTCCATGATAGAGAACTCATGTGACTAGTGACTCTAAAGAATGGTGCCATGTTGGTGGTTTCACAGTGCCATCTATTGTTCATACATTAGAGATTTAGAAGCTACATTGGCTTTGCTAAGTAGGACTCCATGAATTGACAAAAGCATCACCTCATACTTTGCCTCTGTGACAATACAGTTCATCTGCTCTTCATAAGCAGCACTGGGAGGCTCATGATAGATGAGCTGACAGGAGGTGGTGGAGCTAGAGTACAAATGTGGCTGGAGACTGTCTCTTGGGTAGCTAGTCTTTGGTGGATACTGTCAGCAGCTAACACGTCTTCACCCTTCATGACCATTTCCCCATGCACATGTCAGAAACATCACACAGATCTAACTCAGTGTCTTTATTCCCAAATTGCTCTTTCCTTTCACAGAATGCTAGAGTTGACTAGTACTTTAACTACTGTCCAAATGTGTGAATACTTATAACCTTATTTATTTTATCCCAAGCTGTTAGCCAAGTGCATCACATCCTGTCTGCTCCCTAGGTGTATTTTCTTCCTTCTTTGGACTAACTAACTAAAAAGTCCCCTTATACCCATAGGAGCAAGCTGATCCAGGTTCATGAGAAGCAATGGTTAATTCTATTACTGTGTATACTTATTCATTTTAGTCTTGTGATGGTTTGTACCTTACAGGACTCAACTCATAATGGGCAGCCCTAGCCACGTATTTACTTGGTGAGTCCCCATCAGGTATTCTGTGTTTACTACAACCACATAGCCTAAAAGAGGTTATTTTTCAAAAGGTGTATAATGGCATCATTTCAAAAGGTGTATAATTGTGTAATCTTGTAGGTAACAAAATTTTGCTGTAAAGATGAAGGTCACCTATTTCATGATGTCTTCCCTGAGACATGGCATATGGCCTCTTTCCCTTCTGATAAGGAGATGATATACAGCCACCAAATAACCCAAGAAACATAAGAACATATTATAACTCCCAACTTGCTAGCTGAGTTTGTATTCTCTTAAATGGAAGAATTAGTTCTAAGACAACAGAGGGTAAGAGTAGAAAATAGTTATTAAGGAAAGGGAAGCTACATTTATTGGTTATTAAGGAAAGAAAGCTACTATCGAGAGACAGGAATCCCAAGTGGGCTGCCAAGGACCCTGCTTCTCAAGGGAGTTTTATAAAGCAAAGCCATGAGATGAGGCAGGTCTAAGGTGGGAAAACTATAATCAACTAATAAGATTACAGCTATAGTTACTTAGGGAACATTGATCTAATGGGAAATCACAAGGTGAATATGAGCTGGGACAAAACTATGGTGAACCAATGAGATTATGAGTTCAACCACCGAGGTAATACTGATTAAATGGGGATCAAAAGGGGATCAAGTCATGTAGCCATTGTACATGGAAGAACAGGGACTTTGCCTGAAAGGGAGGAGATTGATACCTATGTAGAATATCAGTTGCTGCTGTTCAACTTTAGAGGAAGAATATAGGTATAGTCATTCTATCTTTTGTCTTGAGGTCAGGCTTTTCAAGACTGTGCCTCTGTGTATAGTTGTAGTGTATCCCAACTGACTCCTTTTGAAGGCCTCCTCCTAACCACCTATAACAAACTAGTTTGGCCATTTATAACACAACCACTTATCCACACACACAGTGAAGGGAGAGCCAGATCATATAGTCCAAGTATGAGGACTGCTTGTACTATAACCAAGATCTGTTGCAAAGCTTTTGATTTCCTTTTCACTCTACTAAAGGTTGACAGTCTTTTATACAATGCTAGATATAGATAAGAAATACAGTAATTTTAGAGGAGGAAAAAGGTCCCCATCATCGTGCCAGTTTATCCATGGCAGGGCCACAAGAGAGGATCATTTCTCCTTTATTTGGAGAAGATGTGCTGGCACAACTGCACCCCTGAAAGCTATGCTTGTAGTAGTTCATGAGATTTATTTCCTTCTACACAAGGTGCATATAATTTATTAGGATTTTTAGTGTGCTAGCCACTTGTGGATAATCTGGCCTAAACAACTACTGTAACAGATCAAGTGATATTCTGCATGATGTTCATGTGAAAGAAGTCCAGAGAATTAATGTAACTGTGGAGAAAAAAACTGAAGATTCTCTTTTCTTGTATCAGTTTTCATTTTTTTATATTCCATGGGAGCTTCTCCCAATAAATTTCCTACATTTCAATGCCAGTTGAGTATCTGTTTTACAGCATGATGGAACTGCTGTGTCTCTCATCTTACAGAAGCATTTTCATACCTAAGCTTTCTAAATATCAATGTCAGGTGCCCCATTTGTGCAGTAGGTACTGCATCAGTCTCATAAATATCAATGTCATCTCTGATAATGCATGTAACTGTGTGGGTATTCCACATTCCTCAAGGTAAAGTATATATATATATATATATATATATATATATATATATATATATATATATATATATATATATAATCATTGACCTTATACCCCTTTGGTCAGTGAAGGAAGATGTATATCTGTGTAATTGACATGTTCAATACAAGCTCTTTCCTTATAAGGACCCAACCACCACTTTGGTAATGCTTCACATCTGTAAAATAGTATGGACATGAAAAATGAGCGATGGATCTTCATATTTTATTGGGATAATACTCCTCAGCCTTCTAGTCATTCATGCTTGATTTACTCTTCTATTATAAATTGAGAAGTACCTGTATTGGCTACACATCTTCATGACCCTTAGGATACTGCATTCTTTCAATCACTTTCTAATTCTGCAGCACAGGCATCCTTCAGCTGCCTACTCATTGTAATATCTGAATCCCTTCCCTTTGCAGGTTAAGTTCTACCTTATTGGTATAGTTTTAGGGTTCTGTTGTTCTTGTTGCTATCAATAAACTAATCTGTATAACAGAATTTTCTTTGATAAACCTTGATTTGAAAGCATGAACCACTGTTTAACAGTTTGTTATTAGCACCCCTCTCATCACTCCAATCCTAAAACCTTACTAAGTGGTCTATCTTCTCTGCATTCTTATGGAACTTAATCTGCGAGGGGTTCTTCCAAACTTATGTAATAAAAGCATTTTAGAATGTTCCTTTCCCTGAGTCATTTATCTGTTTCTTTCATTGTTTGTCAAAAAATTCTTATATTTCAGCTTCTGTCAGGATGGGCCTATAGAAATATAGATCTGAGACAGAAGCCTAATGTTCTAAAGGAGCAAGGAGCAACATACAGCCCAATGAGAGCTGCTGTCTCTCACTTGTAAATTCCAGCAAGCTGGGATTCAAGGCTGTGGATAACAGCTTCTCCTGAAGGGACCCTGTCTGTTCTTGGATCCCTTGCTGGGATGTTATCAGCAAGCATTGTGCAAACTTAGTGTTAGGCAAATGGTGGAAGTTGATAGAGAAAGTAGTTTGTGTTCACCAAAGTAATTATGCACATTTCTTAAAATGCCTTTAGCCCTCAATAAATGTGAAATGCTTCTGTGGCTCTGGGTTCACTTCAAGAGAGACTAATCTCAGTGAGACCTCTGAAGCTATATTCATTGGGTCCTCTCATGATTTGTTTTTTTCAGCACAGACTCATAACATACAACATGGGCCATCATCCTTGCATGCATGTAAGAGCTGTCCTATTACACTTTACTCTGAAGATGGACATAGACAGAGACAGAGAGACAGAGACAGAGACAGAGCCAAAGTCAAAACATTCTTCCTTATTCAATTGAGCGTTCTGATTTTTCTAATCAACATCCTCAGAATTTCCTTCCTCAATTATTTCTATGGCCTCTGTAAGTTTACATTATCCAGGTCTTAGAACAACTCAGTTGTTTCTCAAATTTCTCTGCCTTTCCTGTGAACAAGAAGGACTTTGTGTGTTTGAAACCCAAGGTGTCTAGTGGCCTTCACACTTAGATTTCAATTGGCTGTCATCGCTCCTCACTGTTCAATTCTTTGTGAGTGAGCATCCATGGCACTCAGACATAGTCACCCAATTCCATTACATGTATACTATTTGATTCCTTCCATGTACCTCACAGAACTTGTAGGCTGCTCCCAAAGCACTCTTCTCCACTGGTAAAAGCCTCCCAATTCATCTCTTATGTAAGTTTTAGCAACTGGATTGCACTTCGTGCCAGGGACTGTTGAGACATTCATTTCTAGGTGGGTCTGAATAATTCACCTTCAGAGCTATCTTAGTGCCAGATTTCTCAAACCACTCTCCAAAGCATATATTACTCCTGACATACTAAGAAATTCTGAGGTGCTAGGTATTTATTAAAATTTAACATTAATAAAAATGTAATCTTAGGACAGCCAAATTGCTCAGCAGATTAAAGCACCTGCAAGCATGTGCAGAGGTCAGAGGTTCCATCTCCCAGTGCTGGCCCTGCCCCAGGGTGCACTGAGACGACAACTGAGACTGAGACTGGGCATGGTGGCATGCGCCTGTAACCCTAGCTCTTGGGAGGCTGTAAATGGGTGGATCACTATGAGTCTGATCTACTAATGAGACACTGACCACCCAGTAGGCCCTTCCCTAAAAATACTAAACAAAAACAAAATGTAATCCTAGCACTCTGAGAAGCTGATGCAGGGAGATCACAGAATTTGAGCCTAGTAGGGGCAATTTAGCAACTTAGTTAGACCTTATCTCAAAATAGAAAAAAAAATTAAAAGGCTTGGGATAAAGCTCAGTGTAGGACCTTGGACTTGATCCCTAGTAACAAATGCAGATACACACTCACACTTGAGCTACACACAATGAATGCAGAATTAAAAAGCCCACTTCCAACAAAACACCTACTAAAGGGAAAGGAACAGGATCGCAAAGAGGAAGAAGTCAAACTATGAAGTAAGCCTGCCACACCTCAGCTTATCCTTTAGGAAGATCTGGAATAGTAGCTATTAGAATGCTTTGTATCATGCCATAATCACCAGGTTTTTAAACCCTTGCTTCACTTAGTGACTGTATGGACTTCTCCATAAGGTGCAGGGCTCCGGGTAGGTCACTCTGTGTAGCTGAACCAGTCCTGAAGGAGCTAAGGCCAAAGACTATCTGCTGACCATAGTCCATGTACCTGAGGCAGCCTGTTTTGCTTGGAAGTAAAATTTGGGTTGCATACACACATACACACAACAGATATTCTGGACTATGAACCAGAATTTAAGAGCCACATCTCTGGGATAGGTGTGTTAAGCCCTAAATTTACTTCCCATCCAGGAAGTCTAACACTGTGGCAGGAGTTGTACTCTGAGAAGAATGGATGTGCCAATAGATGTAAAGCATGGCTTGCAATCTAAGTTACAAAAACATAGAGTACCCTTGACCCTCGATACCCCTGGTAGAAGCTGCATTATCCTTTCTAAAACAAGGCTTGTGGTCTAAGGAGATATACAGACCAGGAACATTACCACTGAAGTCAATGGAAAGCATTAAAGTGTGTAGAAAACAGTCTGTGAGTTTACTAAAATCCTCTTCAGTATCATCTTGAAATGAGAGAATTATAGCATTTGTGAATTATGTCTCGATAAAATTGCTTAAAAGTTTTGTGAACACGTTTTCAATGCATCACCTCAATAGCCAAAGATGCCAAATCATTCCCAGAATGGCTTTGTAGGATACATGTTAGAGGCTCAGATCATCACTTCGCTTCTGTTTGAAAGAAGAGCCTGAAACACTGAGTGCACACTGATACCACTGTCCTGGGTTTTGGTGAGGTGAGGGTGGAGGTAGAAGGGGGCAGGTGCTTGAGATCCTGTTGTCTTCGACAAAGAAAACAACGGTTTTTGGCAATTATTTTAAGTACTAAAACAGATCTGAGGCCGGGGAGATGGCTCAGTGGAATAAGTGCTTCCCTGGCAAGCACAAACGCCTGAGTTCAATCCCAGGTTCCTCCAAAAACAAAAACAAAAACAACAAAAAAAAAAGTTGGGGCTGGAGAGATGGCTCAGTGGAATAAGCACTTCCCTGGCAAGTGCAAAGGCCTGAGTTCAATCCCCGGTTCCGCCAAAAAAAAAAAAAAAAACCTGACTTAGATTACATTCTACAAGGGCAAGAGGGTCACCCAATGCATTGGCTTATGTAGGAACTTCCTCTGAAAATTGCTCATGTTTAGAATGATTTTTTCCCCAAGAACCTACTTAAGCTCCTTGAACACAATGGAAATATTACCTGATATTTTAGGAAGAGTCATTCACACTTCTGGTCAGTCATTGTTCATTCAAAATGCATCGTCAGGGCATCTACTAAAAAGCAGCCATTAAGCTGACCACTATAAAGACAGAACTGATTGGAATGAACACTGACATCACAGGGGGAAAGAAACAAAAACTTAGAATCACAGTGTATCTTTGCGATAATTGCACATAGGGAGTTCTCAGAGCCCAGGGAGCGTACACAAAATCCTTTTGCTCTTTTGTGTAAATCGTTTGTATCAAAATGTGTTTGCAGGGCTGGGGAGAAGGCGTAGTGGAATAAGTGTTTCCCTGGCAAGCTCAAGGGCCTGAGTTTGATCCCCAGTTCCACCAAAAATAACCGTGTTTGCAAAACTTGTAATTGGCTAAAGAGCTTAAATGACTTCATAAAAATATTTACTTCTTCTTTTCCTTTCTCTCACTTTTCCCTTGCATCCTCCTTCTGGGTTCTTTTTGTTCTAATCAAGAAACACAAAATCATACTTAATAAAAAATGCAACCAAGGTATACATTACAATGAAAACCTCAAAGCAAGAAAACAAAGGACAAGCTGGGATTTTGTGTTGGTCACTCCTTATTATGATCTTTAGGAGAAAATACAAGTGAAACACTTTGCCAAGTTGTGGCCCCTAAGGAATTCTCAGTCTACATAGTGGAAAGTAATTGCCAGGTTTCTGGGAGAAAATCCTGATTTTGTGGCTGAGTAGTGTAGAAGTACTGAGTTTTAAATAGTGTCAGAACGGGAAACACATTTATAAACATACCTACTTTAATGGAGGTGGAGGGGTTCTAAGTCTTTCAAGAACATAGGATTGCAGCCATGTGCAAGTCCTGAAAAAAGCAAGGGTCTGTCCATCCACAATACACTGACTTTCATGCCCACATAAGGAGCTGCTCTTTGCCACATACGCATAGCAGCAGATAGCCACTGCCAACATGGGAGAAGTTCTTACCAGGGATTTTACACCCTAACTCAGACCTGGACAGAACCAGATAAGTCTGATTCCCATTCAAATGTGATTTGTGCTCAAAAGCTTTGCATAAAAACAGTATGCACTGCTTCACTACTAAAGGAATAATGGTTAATCTCTCTTTGATAGGTGTTAAAAGTACTCTTCTTGTTGGGAGATGCGTATGTTCTATTTCTTTTCTCTTATCAAATATGACCTAAATGTAATAAAAGCTATTTGTCCTCCAGTCCTGAGCCACAGATGCAGTGCCTGTGTAATATGGCTTGCAGCTGCCAACGGCCATCAATAGTGCACCTCAGGAAAGTTCTGGCATCGGGTTGAGCACTGCAGATGAAGTGCTGCACACAATCTGACACCAGCTTCAGGCTACTTCTCCTCCATGGTTCCCATGCAGAGAACCGGATGCCAACATTTCCTTGGGAAACTCAGCAGGGCTAAGATAGGGTCGATGGCCAAAAGTCTTCTATTAGGAACATTTAGTGACCATATTAATAAGATTCAAAAGAATATTAGTTAACAACTGCACACACCACTTCAAAGATTTTATATTCATTATCTTAGTTGTCAAACTTTTAATAAAACAAGTATAGTATGCTCTACATCAAAATTTTGGCGATATACATTTGCCCATTAGTTGTAATAGATAATAAAGGTAGAATAGAATAGTTTACTCCCTAACACTGTATCAGGGTTAACGTTTCGCCCTTTTCTGAATGTACAGCAATTCTCAGAAAATAAATGTATTTCTGGAAGTGCATATACAGATGATTTTGCTATTTGTAATTGTTATTATTATCAGATAGAGTTAATAATAGATACCAGGACATAATCCATTTGAAATGCGATCATAGGACAAACTTCATAAAATCAACTTTTTGATATTTAGAAGTATATGTTAAAAACTTAAAATTTAAGTTTCACTGTGAATCAACATTTTCATCGATTACAAGACTTATAGATTCTGAGTATAAGTTTTCTCCTTTTTACCTGATTACCTGATTGACCAGGTTAAGAAGAAAGCATTTCCTGAAAGCCAAGGTACATTGACATTTTTGCAGAGCGTCTCATGGGGGGAAGACTGCTTTGGAAGTACTTTGGACATGACAAGTGACTTTCTGTAAAACTATAGTATCACAAATGTTATTCTGAGGGCACTAGCTTTTGAAAAGTGGAAGCATAAAAATCCACACTTTCATAACTTTTAAATGATTATTTCTCCTAAGTATTTCTCCTAAATATCTAAACAAATATTTCAGAGCTTTAAATAAATGTACTTAACATGCTTTTCTGGTTTACTAGAAATAACATTAACGGTTGCTATCAAATGCTTTTCAGGATTTTCTGTTACATTTAGGTATTAGAAAATATAACAAACTTTTTGCATATGTATATAACTGGCTAGAACTTCAAAATATTAGCTTTGGAAGTGACGTGTGAATACTTCCACTATCTTGAGTTTTTGGGTGAAGACCCTTCAAAATATTGAAGGTTCCGTGTGCTGGGGATTCCCACAGCCAACTGTCATGATCGCAGTTTCCTGGTTCTACCTTTAACTCATCTTTAGCTGGTTTCATTAGACAGTCTTCCATCTCTCTCTGGCCTCAGCTCCAATTTGTTTGTCTTCCCACCTTGTCACATCCATGTTTCTCTTTCCTGTGGCTTCTCCCCTGATGCTTCGTCATTTTCCAACTCTACTACATTTTCTGACCTCAGCCTCAGATCCGACTGTTTCTGAAGTAAGCTGACATCAAAGGAGCCAGATGAAGTAGGACCGAGAAAGCTGCATCTTCCATTCAGATTCAAACCTGTTAAGCGTGTGAGCATTTGCGCTTGCCTCATGTCCATGCCTTTTTTATCCATCTTTAACATTCATTTGGTTTGAATGCAATGAAAAATTACTGTTGCTGTTAGAAAAGGAAGTGGGGAATTTCAAAATTTCTACTTCTGAATTTCTAAACATGTTGGATTTCTATTAAAATGATAAAATAAACTTCTGTGTAGTTATCTTTATGGAGAGAACATGGTGTGGTTGCCATTCTGTGCAAAGGGATTAAATGAAAGTAATTCTTTAATTATCTTATGGAATGCTGTTATATCCCTCTGTTATGAACCAACTATGAAGAATTAGCTTCAAACTACATCTGTGGCAAAAATTTCAACCTTGAAAAAGCATAGAGGCAAGTCAAGATTTTTTAAAATGTTATTTAAGCTAAAAACTCAAAAGATGACTGTAGAAGATAGCCTTACAATATTTTTTTTGTGCTATTGGAGATTGAACTCAGGGTCCTGCACTTGCCAGGCAAGCATTTATTCTACTGAGCCATCTCCCCAGCCCCCGAGTTATCTCTCTGGTCCTACAATAGCTTTCTGATAACATAGTTATTTAGAAATTTAGTGATCTATACAAAATCATAAAGAATACTAAGAATCAAAGAAGCTCCAGATAATGCAAAACAAAACTTCCATGCTGTCCTAAAATTTTTCACATCACACTACAGATTTTTTTCAGTAAAATTATGATGATTTGGTTTGAAAATCATTCTGCCGCAAAGATTTCTGTGTTTATTAGTACATCTTTATAGACTGTGTTTCTAGGTGATGTGTTTATAAACTAATGAGTATGAAAGAAAAGGACACTCCAGCTGTAGGCTAACCTTTCAGAGTAGGTATGGCTTAATCTCTGTTCTTAATGTCACAACAGTTGATCATTTACTTTACTGACATTTTACTAACATTTGTAGTCATTTATTAAAAGAACTTACACCCCTTACATCTCATAACAAATTCAAGTACTTTTTTGTTCAGCCCTGAGTATTGAGCCCAAGGTCTTCACAGTTAACCAATATCACCAGCGAGTCTTCCTAAATAACCAGGTTACTCAGGTGAGGCTCAATATTAGGATTTTCCTGCCTCAGTCTTCCAGTGTACTAAGATTCCAGTTCTGTGCCATCATCAAGGATTTTTTTTAAGTAACTATAATAAAGGTTTCAGAGTTCAATAAGTATTGAAACTTTGTTTAATATTTAGTTAGAATATTTACAAAAGAATATACTTAGTAATTAATTACAAGAACTCTGTAGTATTTTCTCAGTCAAAAGCAATGGAGACCATTTTATTTTGCTGTATTATTTTCTAAGTATGAATCAAAGGTTCATTTTGCCCTCTTTTCTCTTATTTGAAGTCTTTCACTTCCTGTGACTGAGTATCTGGAAAGATGAAATAGTCAGGATTTCAGTGTAATGGGAGGGTTCTTTTAAAGGTCCACCCACATTAGCTTCATTTTACTAAAAGGTTCAAACCACCCTTCACATAATGGTCCCTCAAAATCTATATTTAAATATATGCCATTTGTGGAATGATGGAAAAAAATTAATATAAAGTGTGATGGCATTGTTACAAATTTATCCCAGTTCACAGGAATTCGAGTTGTTCTAACCATTCTTTAACATCCTTTTTTCCTACAGTATTATGCCTAAAAGGTCATATTTGCATATGATTGAAAGAACGTATGGCTGATTAAAGATGTCAAGATCATTCAGTTTTGTGGATCCTAAAATCATACTAATCTAGCAACTGACCATTTGTTAATAGACCCCTGGGACACTAGAATGTTTTCTGGATTTGGTAATGTTAGGATCATGACATTGGCTTCTCAGGACTGAAGGGTTTCCATTAATATCTAAACCTGGTAAAGAGCAAGAAGAGAAGGAATTGTTGAAGTGAACCTTTTGACAGAGTGGGCAAAGCATTCACATTTTGCAATGAGATAGACACAGTTCTCTGGCTCTTAGTCCTTGGTTAGATAAGCTCTCTGAATACTGGTCTGGTCAATTGTAAAATAGAAACACAATGACAAGTGTATCAGACAAGGCTGACTTAAGGCAAACAATTCAAGAAATGTGCTCAGTGCAAAGCTGTGCCTATAATACATATTACATGTTATTTGTGTTCTTATCATCCTACCTGTTTAGATGTTTCTCTCATAACTAGAACGTAACTTTCTCTGTGTAATATACATTCTAGTTAAAATATCCAAGTTTCAGGCTTGGAAAGTTGACCCAAGAACTTACACCCCTTACATCTTGTGACAAATTCAAGGACTTTTTGTTGAGCCCTGAGTATTGAGCCCAGACTCTTCACAGTTAACCTACATCTCCAGTAGGTTTTCCTAAATAACCAGGTTACTCAGGCGAGGATCTTCCTGCCCCAGCCTCTCAGTGTGCTAAGATTCCAGTGCTGTGCCATCATCAAGGCTTATTTTTTAAAGTAACTATAATAAAGGTTTCAGCACAACTTGGTCAATATTTAGAATAAAAAGTATAACTGAAGAAAGAGCCCAGTATTTGTTTGATGAATACATGTAGGCTACAGCTAGAATGAAGTTAAATAATAAAAGCAATAGTTATTAAGCACAAGAGGGAATTGAAGTAGTTGGATTTGTAGCTCCTATCCTGCATTTTCTCTGATTTAACAATCAAAAGATGTGGTCATTTTAAAGTGTGTTAAATTCAGAGAAAAAAAATTAGTCTGGAAGCAATTAAAAATTAGATGAGAAAATGAATGGATATTGGGAAAGCTAAATGAGCCACAAAATCTTTGTCCTTTCTCAAAACTGAACATGAGCCGAATATAAATCTAGACCTAGAGTCTGTTTGCTATTTAGCCCTCACTTCAGACCTACATGATTAACTTTCATGGGTCTTTTAGAAGAGATCAAGAGCTGGTCCAAGAAATCCACATAGAATAGTGGAAAGTATAGATTCTGTAGAAATAAAGTTAATGAGGTTAAATCTCGTTCATTAACTGTTCGGCATTAGGCAAATTATTCAAGCATTAGACTTCATCTGTACAACAGGAATAAGCATCCTATGCTCTTGTATGGTGGTTCCCAAAGGTAGAGGTGGGCTCCCTTGGTGGGAGCTTTGATGTTAACAAGACTTGAGGAGAATGCAACACTTTAGGACAGGGCCACCAGTGCAGAGCGCCCCATCGTAGCGGATCATGGGCTACAGTCCTATGCACACACGCCTTTTCAGTGCCTCTACAGCACGCATGGAGGTGAAAATCCTCTTTATAATGATCTAAGCAGAGAATCTGTGCTTTACATAAATATCAGGTATTTTTTCATGGCTTTAATATGCCCTCAATTTTCCTGAACATGCAAATTGAGGGAAAATTACACTTGGTTTTGTTTGTGCTTTCTTATCAAAAGTTGTTCACTCTTTAGAAAAATAATTACATAACCAACAGCAATGCTATGCCTGTAATTATATCATCTGCAAAGCAGTGTGCATCAGCTTTTATTTGAGGATGCTATATTCCCAGCACTACTGCATGTGGGGGTAAGCCAGCGACTACCTTACTGTGTTACCTACAGTAATAATCCTCGGACATTTGTTTATTAAATTAATTAACTGAAATGTATTAAAGAGGTGAATATTATTTTAATATTAATTATTGTCCTTTTATTTCCCTTTTATATTAAAAATGTAAAATATCATATGATTTTCTTGTATTTATGAGGGCAAGTAGGCTATATAAGCTACGAATGTAATTTCAGGATAATAAATATAGAACAACTGTCTGTTCTGAAAGAGATGTTAGGCCCAAATGCCAGTGTTTGCTTTGAGTTTTTGAGACATCAAATGAGGCAGTGTTAATGGAGTCATTAACACAGTGTTTGGTGCATATAAAATGCTCATATGCAATACCTACTACTGTCATAATTTAAAACCATGGCTCCAGCAGGGTTGAGTACTCCTGTAAGTCAAGTCAAGATGACCACTCTGTGCTCTTACTTAAGGACACAGATCTGGGCCAGCTGGATGGCAGGCAAAGGCCCGTGGGAACTGCTATCAGAATGATGACCGAGACACCATAGGAGTTGAGAACTTAACCTAAGACTCTGATGGAAGTGGGATGTAGGAGCCAACTTGATCTGGAAATGATAGGAAGATTAGGAATTTAATTCAACCTACCACTTTTTAAATCTCATTGAATAAGGACTATTGTCCTTATTCTCTGATCACTGCCTTCACCATCTGGTTGCTGTGAAACTCCCTGTGGTACTGCAACCATTACCAATATGGTCCCCATGTTATTGGAGCGCAGCATCAAGGGCCATATCCTCAAGTACCATTTGAGAATCCAAGCAGAGCCCTCAGGTCTTGGAATGCCTGCAGCAAGATGAAGTCTGTAAGATTACCACTGACAATCTTAGCACACTGAGATAATTCAACAAGAGCTCCACCCTGTCTTCAGTTCCCATTTGGCTCATGAGTTCTGGGAGATTCTAAGGAATCTGTTATGGGCAATGCTTGTTGTCAATAAAATAAATAGCTGAACCCCTGATGAAGAACTTAGAGACACTTCGAATATACTAGCATTATTCTCAGATGCTAACTCCAAGTACTATAAATAATTTTACTGCCATTGATGAGGTACCATGTGAAATGATAAATGTATCTTTGGTCCCTGTAAGATATGAAACTGTTCTTCCTATACCTGAGCTAGTTAAAACAAATTAAGTCTCTTATTTAGGACTTCTAGAATTTTTATGCCAATGAAATGGAACAACCCAGATGATCTTTCTTTAGATAATTGGAACCATTCATTCAAATACTGCCTCTGGCTTATAATGCTAATTGGCCACAATAATATGTAAAACATGAAATGAACATTTAAATAATTGTTATGATGACAATGACACTAGGTAAATAGTCAAATACAGAGTGATATGCTATGCTAGGTTTTGATATACTGAAATAATAATTAGCCAGTGGATCACATTAATCAACTGCAAAACCTAGACATCTTCGATAAAACCTTTTCAAAATGTAATACTGTGCAGTTCAGTGGAATGACCTGGAAAGACATTTGTGTTTTAGAACATGAAGACTTAAATAGAAGATGAGCCTATTCTGAAATGCAGTTTAACTTTAGGGTTTGCTTGACTAATACACTAGAAAATGGTGATATATATACACTGACATTTAGCAATACACAACCTTTTGAATTCCTTCTATTCTGACATGTGGATCCACCTATTTGGAAAGCTCCCTCTCTTCAGCCTAATCAATGCTCTTTCAGTAAAAATAAAAATGCTTTGTTAATTCCTATAAATATTATTTGATCTCTTTCCTTTGACTTTTGACTCGTCATACAAAATATGTCCTTCCCATTGTAAACATGTATTTTTCCTGGGAACTAATTCTGCGTAAGGCTGTGCACTGGATAGTACAATTTCTAGTTTGATACAAGCTCAGAAAGAAATGGACATGATTCCAACTGGGACTCCAAGTCTCTGCACTCATAATTGAAATATATACTGTACACGGTGCCTTTGCCTTCAACATTAATACCCATCTGCTGCAATGGCAAGGTGCCTGCTCTCCGGTTGATTGGATGGATGCCCTGGAGCACAGGTGCTGCCGATGATGGGCTTAGCGAAATCCCCAACAAAACATTGCTCGTGGCATTTCCTCTGCGGGACATCTCTCCTGGGTGTGTGTTACACAGGGGCCTCTCTCTTCCTGTCTGATGTCATGACTGCTGCTGTATGTCTTCAGAAATTTATGTTCATCATTAAAAGCAAAAATCTCAGAACATGGTGACATTTGAGAGTAGAAACTATAATATTTTGATTCCTCAGCTCTGGCTTATAATTTTTTAAAAAGTTCTTTCTTGGAAGATCTTAAGTAGCAAGATTTCAAGCTCAAATTACCCTTCCAAATACTAGTTATTCATTTAATTGCATATTATGTTTCACCAAGTATCAATCCAAAAGCCATGGTACAGTAATGTGCTTTGTATATATTTTATGAAATGTATGTATTAAGATTTCAAATAAATGGCCAAGTTTTAGTTGTCTCTGTAAAGAACATTGTGACAGGGGAACATTTTAAAAAATTATGAACTGATGTTAAGTTATCCCTTGTAGTGATTTCTCTTGGAGGAAGATTTCCCCATTGGTATAGCTAGGTAAGTAGGTTTAATTCTTCAAGGAACAAATACAATAGTAAAGAGAAGGGAGCCCCCCGTTTTTAATGTATTTGGTTGTTATAGGGTCTCACTATACAGCTTGGACTCACAGTGATTCTCCTAATTCTCAGCTTCCCCAGGGCTGGGATTACAGGCATATGCTGCCATGTCTGGTCTCTGTGGCCAGCTCAGCCTGACCTAGGGGTGGGGCTTGTGCAGCACATGGTGACAGGGATCAAACTGCTGTCCCTGTGCTTCCCTAAGCTTCCATTGGCAGGCACTTTAGTATGCTGAGCTATTTTGCTGGCCCCAACAGAAACCTCTAGAGCTATCTAGTCTTTGGGAGAAGGAAGAGTTTGGAAAGGGTGAGCTACTTGGCAGACATGAGGGAATAAATGTAAGGTATCCTCTGCCCAATTGCTGGCTCAGAAAATAATTCTCTTAGGCTGGGTAAGAGAAGCATGCAGAAGAAGAGATGACTTGGAATGTGTTCACGAGCCTTAGAGAGAGAGAGCAAAGCCCGGAGAAGTTGTAAACTCTCAACAAAGACAAGACTGTGAGTTTCCTGTAGATAATGGAAACCCCGAAAGTTCTGCAGAGATATAAACCTCTCTATGTGGTAAGCTAAGGGTCATTCCAAGGTGAGCCCTTACCTATATTTCTATTTTTAAAACACCTGGGAATCTATGTGCCTCCTCTTACTCTCTGTAGCTTGGCTATATGGAGACATTCTGGTAGTGATTCAAACCAAAAGCTCTGAGTTGGTTCCTTGTCTCCTGAGAGACCTATGATTGGTCTAAGTTGTTGAAAACTTGGAGAGTTATATTTGCATTTTTTCCTAGCACACATAATAAGATGGATACATATTACACCATTTATATTGTGACTTATCTCAGGAAAGAGTTGAGGACACAATTTTCAGAATTTCTTGTCCTACTTTTGATCTTGTTAAAGGCAGTGTTTATGTAATAGACTCCCATTGCTTCTCTGCCTTTTGGCTAAGACATAATATGCTTCCATAATATTGGGTACAGTAACCTAACTTGCCTACTCTATTCACTAGAACTCTAACTCACAAATCCTCAGTTTGAGCTCTTGAACTATCACTGTAGCACTGAACTGTTTAGCCTTAGTATTTTGCAAAACAGTACATAGATTTTTATATAGTAATCAAATTCAATATACTGTAACTACTCAGTTTTGCATGTATATTTATATACAAGTGCTGGTAATACATATTTATTGAGTTGGTTATCAATATCTTCCTTTACTTCCTCTCTGCTTACGAGGGATTTGCCTCAACTCTGCTCACACAACTTTCGGTTTGGAAAGAATGTCATTCAGTGAGTGGTGTAGTTTTCCCTATACTATGATCTTTATATTCGTATTTCAAGGTCCCTGTTAAGACTCCCTCCACTTCGATCTTCACTTACCAGATCACATAAAGGACAATAGGAAGCATGTATCTATTCTGGAAGATTTTTCACAGCAGAATTTTCTTGCTCCTGAGTGCTTTGCATGTGTGTTACTGTGGAAGGCTTTCTGGCCCTGCTGCCTTGATCCTTGGAATCTGTGTTCTTGGTGATCGGTGTGTTCTTGAGGCATGATCAGCATCCTGAATACAACGCCAATGCACTGAAGGAGGAAGGTGGCCAGGGGATTTTACTCATCTGTGGTAAGCAACTCTTATTTCTGTGTCAGGTCAAAGATAAACACAGATTTTTTCTACTTATTGAGCATGAAGAGACCAGTGGGTTAATACAGTTTAATATTCCCCTATAACCTTTTTGTTTATTTACTATTTTGCATTTTAGCTCATGTCTAAAGGAAAATACAATTGCACTCATGAACCCAGGGAAAAAAATTAGCAAATTCTGATCCTTAACTGCAGATCTATATCTTCTTTCTAATTATTGCATTAATAGATGGTCTGCAGCTGCCTACTGCCTTGTCAATATTTTTCAAAAGCTGGATTTTTCTCAGCAAGAAAAAGCAACTATTAATGTGATTAAAATTATTGAAACATTTCTGATTTTCAAGTAAGTATAAGAACATAAAATGGTACTTCTGGATCTCTTATCATGTTCTACTTCAAGCATGGGAGACATAGAAACATACGGGAATAATTCACAAGGTATTTATATACTGTACAATCTAGTTGTATAAATCCATGCAACAGCAGACTTTCTGGGAATAATTTTCAATGATTAACCTTCAGGTCAACTTTTTAATTTTAAATAACCAACCATGACTCTGTTTTATGTGTTTAACCTCTGATTCTTCTCATTTATGGATTTTAAAAATAGCTAGTTATTTGATAGACATCAGATAATTTCTTCTAGTTATTTTGCTGTTGTTCTTTAACAACAGAGAAGTACGTGAATATGCAACTTCTGTAAAAGAGTTATCTCCTTCATTGTGCCTTTAAATTGAAAAAGAAAAAAATAGTAGACCACAAATAACAAAATTTATATAGGATATTATATGACATCAATCATATGTAGTGAATTATATTTATATATAGAAAATATAAATTACATGGACAACTTTGTTGTGAAAAATCTGCCAATGTCAATTATAAAAGCAATATAAAAGACTGTATTTTTATCTCATTATTTTCAAATTTTAAAAGAATAAGAGCAGGAAGATTATGTTTGGATAGTTCAACTCAACTGAAATGAAGAAAAATAATCTGGTTATGAGGATAACTGAAGCTCAGTTTTCTTCTTTGAAATATATTGTTGAAGTAAGTAATTATGGCAGGCTTTTCTCTTCATCTGAGTCTATCAATATAGATCTAAGAGTTATGTGAAACTAAGGGACAACAACAATAACAAAATAGAGTCTGAATATAGCAAAACAATTAGATTATATTTATTATCTAAATCTAGTATCCTTTGTTTGGGCAACTCTGACATTGCACTAAAAACCTGATAGAGATTCCATGTTTATTTACTATGGAGTGCTGAACCAAGCTTAACAGAAAGTGATTTGTAAATTACTTTTTCAATGAACTTGAATAAATACCTCACAAATAAATGTCTTACAAGAATTTGGGAGCCAGCGCATCTCCTCTGGAGCCACCCATGCTGCCTCCTGATTCCCTTCTCTAGATTATGTTGAAGTGCAGGAAGCAAGGCCACCATTCTACTGGCCTGCAAAGAACACGAGCTGGGCATAAAATGAAACAGGAATTCAAAAATCAACACAAAGCGACAAAAACTGCTTAGTTCTTCCTTTTCAAAATTTTTGTGTTTGATTTTCAAAAACTGTCCAATTAGGACTGAATGCTTCACTATGAATTTCTATATGTAAAATATTCATGATATTTGTTATGTGGCATATGGAACGTACAACAGCAGTGTATTTTTGTGTATTGAAAGCTAAAAATGACTCTTATCCAGTTTCCCTAAATGTTTATCTTATTGAGCATAGGTTATTGGTCTTTTCTTCCATAAATTAAAAAATAAAATAGAGTAACTGTCTTTTAAATAATTGTCTCAGATCAAATAGTTCAGTTCTTCTAAACTGTTAATCCCTATTAATTCCAATGAAATAAATATAATCAAGTGATTTAATGACAAACAACATTTAATAATGTTTTTTTAAGCATGAGCATTTATAGATTAGTAACATGACCAGATGCGTGAGATAAACTGTAAGAATATAGTTTAAACACAAGTTTATATGAATTGTGCTGGTAAACTTCTTTTTATATCACATATAAGGCTCATATATAGACCCAGATAATTATAGAAGTTTTATATACACACATACTGGTTTCTTGATCTCTTTTATTGATTTCTTCATGCATAAACTAAAACTAGAGAATGAAATATGCCTCTTTAATGTGAATTGTGTTTGTTTTTCACCTTGCAAATACTAAAATTGGAATTGCTAGATTCTCTGAGAAAAAGAAGCCAAAACCTCTCACTGGCCAGGTTACTTGTACAGAATGGGAGGGGAGGTGAAGTATTGGGATTTCTATGTAGATTTTAGGAGGACCAGAGATTCGCTGGTAATATTTTTTACTCAACCCAAAAAAGCATGGGAAGCTTTTCAAGGTTTCTTGTTGCAACATGATTTTGTTCTCATGATTCTGTCTGTTTTAAAGCCAAACATCTTGTCACTGGACTCAAAACATTTTCCTCATGGCCTTGCAGAGACTGGTCCAACCAGTTCATGTGAGGAAAGAGCTTGCTGAGCTGGCTGTTTCTGGAGCTGTTCATCCTTTGAACCCTTTGCAAAATCAGACCTTCTGTAGGTCTTCTGCAAGCACTCCTGTCATTCACTTGCAGTTCAAACACCCTTCAGAAAACCTCTTCTCTCTTAAAAACATACAGATTTCTGCAGATAACATATTTATGCTGTATTTTCCAAGGTGCCTAAAAATTCATGTATGGACTGGGGTTTCATTAGTAAAGTTAACCATTTCTGCAGCATATTCTTTAACTTTTAAATTTCAGGACTGGGGAGATAACTCAGTAGAATAAGCACTTGCCTGGCAAGTGCAAGGTCCAGAGTTCAATCCCCAGTTCCAATAAATAAATAAATAAATAAATAAATAAATTTCATATTAAAATTATTGAGACTGATGAGCATCTCTCACTAAAGAAAACAATGTGTACGTAGGAAAAGAACAGACTTTTGTCTTAATAGAAGATGCAGGACCGTTCACGTAAGTAATCACTGATAGGAACCATCAGCACATATAATTTTCTGAGACCGAATCCCCCAGGACAGATTTCCTTACCAGATTCAGTGACATATTAAGAAGAGCTTGGGGGCCAGCGAGAGAGCTTAGCAGTGTGCCTACTGGCAACCACAAGAATACGGGTCTAATCCCCAGAACCACAGGCCGTGCCAGGTCCTGAAACCCAGTGCACACTAGGCTGGCCACTGAAGTTAGTCATCATGGTGCACACTTGTAATCCCAGCTCTGGGGAGGCTGAGAAAGGTAAATCACTACAAGTCTGAGCTGTGTAGCAAGATCTTGTACCAAATCAATCAATCAATAAATAGAAGACAAAAAAAAAGAGCTTGGCCTTTGTCTAGACAAGCTAGATGGGGCAGTGAGATTTCTGAAGTGTCAAAACTAGAAGTCATATGAATGCTGCAACATGATCACTGCTGGAGGAATCTGCTGACTCAGCACTTGCCTTGGTCTTCTTTATTACCCAAAGCACTTGAACAGCACGTGACATGCTATCATACATACATGTCATATGATATGCCGTACATACAAAATAGGACCTCTTCAAATTCTCTTAGTGCACTTCTTTTTTTTTTAGTGGAACTGGGGATCAAACTCAGGCCCTTGTGCTTGCCAGGGAAGCACGTATTCTACTGAGCCAGCTTCCCTCCTAGTGCGCTCTGTGCTATCATTTTTCTATGTTGGCACCACTAAGTTCTCATCAAGTGTAATATTTTTCTTCTTCCTTTCTTTCTCGGCTATCAGTTCAAATATTAAACATCAGTTTCTTGAGTCTTTCCATTAAATGTTCTTCTTTTAAAGAAAAGTTTTACTCATCTTGAATGTTGAAAGGCCTCTAAACACTTCGCATATCAGGTGACTGTGATTTTTATTTGTATCTTTATATTGTAATAAGGAGTGGACTTGAACAATGGAATAAAGCAGAAATAGACCAGCTATATCAACCTATCAATAGCAATAATTACTTTTATAAAGTGAAATTATTTTATATATCTTCACACATTAATATAGTAAAATAACTTAGAATTTATAATTATTCTTATTAAACTTAACAGAATTTTCCATAGAAATAGGCCTGATGGCTGGGCAGATAATTCAGTGGATTAAAGTGCTTGTTTAGGCAGAGTGCAGTGGCTGGGGTTCAATCCCTCTTGTGCAGTGCTGGCTTTACCCCCAGGGGGCACTGAGATGACAACTGAGACTGGGCATGATGCTGTACGCCTGTAAAGCCAGTGCTTGGGAGGCTGAAAACAGGAGAATCACGATGAGTCTGATCTATGTAGTGAGACCCTTTAGACCCTGTAGACCCTGTACCAACTACATTTAAAAAAAAAAAAGAAATAGGCCTAAAATCATCCTCTTCCTTCTCTTTGTGTTCAAAAATTGTCACAATGAAATTTCAGACATTTTAACAAATGCAAAAATTGATGAGATATAAATGAAGATAACAATAAATAGCTGAATTAGTCGTTTTCAGTCGTTTTTTTTTTTTTTTATGTAGTTGGTGCAGGGTCTTACTACGCAGCTCAGACTGATAGTGATCCTCCTGCCTCAGCCTCACCAGCACTGGGATTACAGGCCTGCACCACTACACCCAGAATCTGTGCCAGCCCAGCTCATCAGGGAGTGGGGTCAGCACAGCATATGGTGTTAAGGATTTCACCCAAATCCCTGTGTCTGCCTAAGCAGGTTCTTAGTCCACTGAGCTATCTTGTTGGCCCTCATTTTTTGTAGTTTAAACAAATAAATACAGATAACTAACAACAAATTTCTTTCCCAAAATTCTGGAGGCTAGGATGCACAAGATCAAGTTGCTGGTGAGCCAGGTGTCTGTTGAAGGTCCCACACCATCATACAAAGATACAAAACTACTGATTGATTTGTCTTCAGAGCGATTCAGTAACACTCCAGCAGTGTGGATGCTAAGATCCTCCGGTGTGTGTAATTTAAAACATGACCTCTCCTCTTCTTTTTCCAATCCAATGGAAGCCCTAGCAGTATACTGTGGAACCCTAGAGTTCCATGGACACTCAGTGAGGACAGCCACTTTCATGGAAGTGGTTTGCATAACTTTCTAGAATGCATCATCTTCTCTCCATTGTATGGCCTTCCTATTATCATCTGCTTAATCCCAAATGCTCCCACCCCACTGATTCCCCCACAACCAGCACTCTGAATTCATCCACATGCTTTTCCTAGTCTTTTCTGGTTCCTTCCCATTCATGATACTTTGTACAATTATTCCTAGACAGCTGACAGTGCATCCAGTAGCTTACCATCTTTCTATTCTAATTGGACATAAATGACAAGACAACGATTTTGTGTTAGCTATGGTCTAATCTAGGCTATGATCAAAACATGAATGATTACTTTGACTTTTGTTTCTTGAAATTTAGGGTGGGAGCACATGAATGAATTAAAGAACAAACAACAAATTTGTTTGAAGCCACAGGTGGTTTACAGGTGGCAGACGGACACCACAGAAAGCGGGATGGCTGGTCAAAGATTGTTTTGTGCATACTCTGTGCATTGGTAGGAAAGTGAAGAAAATGGGAAGTATCCCAAAGGAATGTCCTCAGGACTTTATCAAAATTTTATTGTAAAAGCTGTCTTTATCCCTGCCTGGCAATTGAGAGTGGGGGTACAATCCTGTAATCCCAGCACTTGGGAGGCTGCAAACAGGTGGATCACTATGAATCTGATCTAGTAGTGAGATCCTGAACACCCTGTTGACCCTTTCCTAAAATACAAAAAACAGGGCATAAATTATGTACAACATTGGAAACAGAAACACAACTTCATGTGACATATGTACTCTCAATATTTCTGGCCTAAAATTTCTTCTCTTGTGGAACAAAGTGTTTCACATAAAACTTCTTCTAGGAATAAAACTAGTTATTAAGCACAGAGGTAATTCTCTTTGGAAGAACATCGATTTTTAAAGTGGCCTTTCTTCCACTGTGACCGCAAGATGAATCTTGTACCTCTAGGTATCGTATATTCCTTTCCTAGGGAATATAAATTGAGAATGCAGGGAGGAAGAAACAAATGGGACCCAAATTCCAAAGCTGTGTGCATACTTTATTTCTAATGATTACAGTGGGAACCTTTTATTGCTTCCATGCAAAGGCATTCTCTGGCAGGAAGTAAAAACTACAAGTAAAGCAGTTATTAATCTCTCCTCTGAAGCACTGTTAAATAGTTCTGTGAAACACTGCTGCTGTACTTTCTCTACTCAGTGCCAAGGTAAAAAATGAATTTTGAAGTTAAAGACTAAATATGAGACTATGCATTTGTAATGAGTAAGAAGTGTTTCTATTCAATAGACCATAAAAAAGAAGACCTGTTTGGAGTTTAGGTCAGAATCTTTGATTCAAATCATCTTAAATTTTGTTTCATGTTTTTCTCTTTGACCTTGTAAAGGCAAAATGTTTGTCCTTTCTTTTTCATAACATTAAAGCGTTATTTATCACAATCAGAAGAAAGCATGTTAAAAGCAATTACTAATAAACTTTTGCTTTAGTAGATTGAACATTTTATATTTATTGTGAATTCTAAAAATGGTAACATTAAAAACATCTTTCCTGTGTTTCTCTTGTCAGTTTTTCTGAGAACAAACGGAAAAGGATAAAGCTCTGGGTGGTTCTCAGAATCTTTGAGGAGGCTTTGAAAGTTCATTGGAACTTTCATCTGCATAGAAAAGCAAGTGAAGAACATGGTCAATGAGTGCCAGTAGCACGTTGGCAGAGTAGAAAGCCTCTGACCCCTTTCTTCCCATTAAATAGGCTGATTCAGTGATGATACATGGCTGACTCCTCTTTGAGAAATCCACCAGCCAGTCATGCTGCTCCTGAATTCTGGATGAAAGCAAAATTAGCTACACCAAAGTCAATAAAAATATTCAGGAATAGTATCTCATCATATCTGGCCACAGCAACACATGACGCAAATGAAACATCAGCTCTGTGGTGGCAGAGAATAAGGCTTCTTATCCGGAGCTCTAAATTTTCCAGTGCTCATCCACCAATCTTGCTTTTATTTCACCTGTTTCAGAGGGCTAATGGGATGGGGCATGCCCTAGATGCCTGATGGCCAGGGCAAACAAAGGCAGTGCTTGAACGTGCACAGTTAAAAAAGCTCTACAGCCTAGTTCACTTCAGAGCAAATGGACAAAAACTCTTTTAATCCAGTTCCTTCTTGGAGAAGGACAGAGTTGGACCATGCATTCAATATTTTGATTGTTATAAGTTTTTCTTCTGCCTCTCAGTGTTAATGGAATTCAACACTCTCCATGCCTTGAGACCAGTAAGAACAAAGGTGGCAGGGGCACTAGCAGTTCCTGTGGCCCCCCAAATTACTGATGGCCCTTGCTATACTCTGCGCCTGGGAACCAGTGAGAACAAAGATGGGGATTTGACCTAACCTGCACTCAGCTGCCACCCTAATTCACCCTCTACTGTAGTGCAAGAGTAAATAAAAATCTCCAATTCCAGTCTCTTGCTGTGAAGGAAAGGAAAGAGTGGACAAAGTTTTTGACAGTCCTACTTTCTGTGTCTGTCAAAGAGCCGCGATTTAGTTTCTATTGTTTCAAATCATGCTAACAAGACTTTATATACTGTAGAAACAAATGGGGTGCTGAGTACAAACAGAAAAGTATAAAGGTCTGAGTGGTTCTCAGAATTTTGGGGGAGGCTGTTTGTTAAGGGTCATCTCCTCTCAAAGGCCAGGCCCTGAAGAATGAGGAGTCACTATTTTGTCTAATGTATAAAATTGCAACACGATACCATGGCAAATGAAGAAACTGGTAAATAAGTCCCAAGCAAAGGGGCAATGTCAATCTCTAGAAACAAAGCCTAATGATACAAATTTATACAATTTACCCAGGAAAGAATTCAAAACATGCCAGTAAAAATACTCAGTGATGGTTGGAGGGCGATACACACAGCTATTTCATCAAAGAGGAAGAAAATAGTGAAAGTATCAAATAGAATCCTGAAGCTGAAGATCCAAGAACTTATCTGTAAAGTGGACTCCAGGGGTTGAACCCAGATTAGACTGAACTTAAAAGGACTAGTATGTTTGAATCCAAGCCATTGGACATTATCCAGCGAAAAGAGAAAATAGAATAAAACAACTCGCTAAAGTTTAAGGGACTCATGAGAAACCACCAAATGGAGATTTTTATCCGTGAAAAAGAGAGAAAAGGAAGAAAAGTTAATGAGAGAAATAAAGATTGACAACTTCCAAGATTTGAGAAAGGAAATGACTGTCCAGATCCAAGCAGGCAGAGCAAAATGACTTGTCTCCAAGGGAGCCCTGCTAAGATTATTAGTGGATCTCTGAGCAGAGACTTCAAAAGCTAGGAGAGCATGAGATCATACACAAAATGTGCTGAAAGATGAAACCCGGCAACCAAGAATAACACACCCAGCAGAAACGTCCTGCAAAAATGAAAGCAAGATAAAGACTCTGAGATAAAAAGCTGAGGGAGTTTGTCACCACTAGACTATAAAATAAGAAGGGATTTTTTTTCAAGTTAAATTAAAAAGGCCCTCAACAGCAAGATAAAATAATAAAATTCATTAGTAACAACAAGATTGTAATAGTAGGGAGTGATTTACTTTTACTTTTAGTACAAAAAGTTAAAAGACAAAAATATTAAAATAACTATGAATATAAAAGAGTCAATTCATAGTACAAAATATGTCAATTGCAATATGAACAATATAAAAGTGGGGTAAAGGCCTAGAGGTTTTTATGTAATTAATTGCTATGTGTGTAAGATAAGTTATCAGATATTTTATGAAAGTTTCATGGTAATTATAAAAATGACACCTATAGAAGATACACCAAAGTAAAAGAGAAGGGAATAAACATACTCACACACACACACACACACACACACACACACACACACACACACACGCACACACACGCACACACGCACACACCAATGAAGCACAAAGGAAACCAAGGAGGAAGGAAAAGACAGATGAAGAATTATAAGACATGGAAAAGCTAACAAAATATCAGCAAGGAATGCTCTATTAATAATTTTTAAATATAAATGGCTATAATTCTAGCATCAAAAGTTTGAGACTGATAAATAATGTGAAAATCTGGATCTAAGTCTATGTTATCTTCAAGAACTTCATTTCTAGTGTAAGAACACGTATAGGCTGAAAGTGAAGAGACACAGAAAGGTCATTCTAAGGGAATGATCTTAAAAATCAAGAAGACATATTTAGGTTTACATGCAGAATAGTTTGGCTAACTGTATTGTCAATTTCTACTGGTCTCTTGAAAGGAGCACTTAATGCTTTAATTTTTTTTAACTGATTTCTTTTCCTCTTTTGAATTTCTTATAACTGTTTTGTTTTTTTTTTTCTTTAAATGAATCTTACATGTTTTATATTTGGTAACTTAAACAACTAATTTGAAGATATCATCGTGCAATACAGCAACCATGGTTGAATTCATATTTGTTTAGTGAAATCTTATATTATTTCTAGTGCTTTTTATCATTATTTTTTATTCTTTAAAAATAAAATTAATTTTAAAAAACTAGCAGAAATAGCTGTACTTTTATTGGACAAAAGTAGGTTTCAAGTCAAAACTGGGCAAGGCTGAAAGAAGGACACTGTATAATGATACCAGCCAATTTTCAAGACATGATAATTATTACAAATACATGTAGACACCTGAGTATATAAAGCGAATACCAAGAGAAGTAAAAGGAGAAATGCAGCAATATCAGGAGAACCCAATATTTAATTTTCAATAATGAATAGGCCACTCAGACAGGAAATCAATAAGAAAGCAGGGAACTCAACCAATATATAGGGTCAACCGGACATAACAAACATGCATAAATAATTGTACCAAATAGCAACAAAATACACCTTCTTAAAGGCATGCTAAGATCACATCTTGTCACAAAACAAACCTCAAATGTAAAGATGGAAACAATTAAAAATAACTTCTCCAATCACAGTGTAGCCAAACCAGGACTGTACTCTGGGCTTACAGAGCAGTCGGGATCTGCTGACTGGTGCTACAGTCAGTGGGAGCAGTCACGACCTACGGCTGTCACCCCTCCTGGCGTCACCTATCATGGCTGTCGCATTGACATCACACTCATGGCCATCACCTCTTCTGGTGGTTGCCCCTGCTGGTGATCACTTTCTTGGTGATCACCACACATGGCCTTCTCCTCCTCCTCCTAGTACTGACCTCTTGAGGCTGTGGTCCTTCCTGGTGACACTGTCCAACCGTCCCTGAGCACACTTGCATCAAAGAACTAGTTTGTGTTCACAGATTACAGGCTACTGAAGTCCTGGGTGGAAACCCTCACTTCCCTGCTGGAAGAGCAGAGTCCCAGCCCCCAAGGTCGACTGACCTTCACTCTAGAATCTCAGAGTGGTAGGGCCTGTACTTGCTAGTCATGTCTCCAGCTGTACTGTTATGTTTCTTCCCTTACACATTCTCGTCCTTTCAAGTTTCACCAATCTTCCCCCCCTTCTTAAAAATAA
The DNA here is from genome assembly GCA_004027165.1 of Ctenomys sociabilis. Taxonomy (NCBI): domain Eukaryota; kingdom Metazoa; phylum Chordata; class Mammalia; order Rodentia; family Ctenomyidae; genus Ctenomys; species Ctenomys sociabilis. The sequence goes on along the minus strand of PVKA01000810.1, from coordinate 51,741 downwards.
AAATGAAATTAAGTCTCAAAGAAAAAAATGAAGTCAAACCAGAAATCACTAGAAGGAGAACAAAACAATTTACAAAAATATGAGAATCAGCACATCACCAATTAATGCATGTGTCAAAGAACAAATCAAAAGGAAAATCAAATTATCTTTAAGTAAAAAAAAAAAAGCATAACAAAATGTATGGGATTCAATAAAGAGAGTTCCAAGGGGAAACTAGAAATATTGTATTTCTCACTAGAAATACAATATTTACATTAAAAAGAAGAAAGATCTCAAACAGCGAATCTTTATACCCTTAAGAAACTAGAGAAAGTATGACCCAAGCCCAAAGTTAGAAGTATGGGAAAGAGCAAAGGTTAGAATGGAAACATAAGGACTAGAAAAGAACAGGCAAATATGTAGGCAGAAAACTAAGAATTTGTTTTTGAAAAGATGAACAAAGACTGACACACTGGGAAAGTTGGGGAAAAAAGATTTAAATCAGAAATTAAATAGGTAACATTAAAATTGCTACTAGAGAAATATCAAGGCTAATAAATGGATACTGTGACCAAAAATATACCAATGAATTAGGTCATGTAGAAAAACAAAAAAAGTTGATTCCTAGAAATATACAATTTAATAAGATTGAATCATCAAACAAGAAAAATTTATGCAGATCTGTAAGTAATAAAATGGACTCAATAACAAAGAATTCTATATAGTAAAAATCTCAGGGCTGGATGATTTTGCTGTTTCTATGAAATTCTTCATTAATGAACCCAATCCTTCTAATAATTTCCCAAAAAACTGATTGATAAGGGATTTAAATTTTCAAATTTATTTTATAAAGCCAAATTAATCCTAATACCAAACTTAGGTAAGGGAACAATGAAAAATAGATTACCTCTGAATATATACAGCAAGATAAACACAGGTACAAATATTATCATTATAATACTAACAAATAACTTGGTAACACATTAAAAGGATCAAACACTGTCACCAAGTGAGACTTATCTCCAAGATGAAAGAATATTTTATTTATCCAGTTATTTATTTTTGTCAGAACTGGGGATTGAACTCAGACCCTTGCACTTGCCAGGGAAGTGCTTATTCCACTGAGCCAAGAGTATTTTCATATGTGAAAACTACTTGATGTGATACCAGCCAACCACAGAATTAAAATAAATATCATATAATCATCTCAATAAATTGACCAGAAACACTGAATAAAATTCAACAATCTGTATAATAAAAACTCTGAACAAAATGGGAATAGAAGCAAATTATCACAATATAAAAAAGAATATATAGAAAAGTCCCACAGCTAACGTCATACACGACAGCAAGAAACTAAAATCTTGTCGTCTATGATTAGGAACAAGGTAAGGATATCAATTGTTACTGCTGCAATTCAACATAGTGCTGAAAGTACAATTATACAATAACAAGAAAGAAAGTCATTCAAATCAGAAAAGCAAATGCAATGTGTTTGCCAGTGACATAATCCGATACCACATAAACCGTAAAGTACTTAGCTAAAATACTCAGGAAAAAAACTTAGCTGGAGTGGTAAAAGATGTGTACGCTGTAAATTGTAAAATATTTAAAAAATTAAAGAATATACTAAAGAATGGGAGGAAATCCTTTGTTTATCACAAGGTTTTGTATTGGACAGGATAGTATGTACTATCTAGAGGTATGTACAGATTCAATACAACCCTTACTAAAACGCAGTAACATTTTTATAGAAATAGGAAAATCTACCCTAAAATTCATACAGAATCACAATGAACTCCAAAAGCCAAAGCAATTTTTAAAAGGAATAAAACTAAAAACATCATATTTCCTGATTTTCATATTTATTACAAAGTTATGATGATTAAAATAGTATGGGGAAGGTAAAAAGACAGCCAATAAACAGGCAACCCAGAAATAAGCTCATGCATGTCAAATCAACTGATCTTTTATAGTAGCGCTGAGAATGCATAATAGGACAGGCCATTCTCTTTTCAAAATAGTATTGGAGAAACTGGATATCCACATATTCAGAATACAATATTGAAACTCTATCTCACGCCGTACATCAGCTGACACAATTAAATACTTAATGGAAGATCTGAAATTAATGAAAAATTTTCATAATGCTGGCTTTGCCAGTGATTTACTGGATATGATACCAAAAACACAGGTAACAAAGGAAAAAATGAAGAAATTGAACTACATCAAACAAACAGCAAATATATTTCAGCATAGCAAAGCAAATAATGGAAAGAGTAAAATAGCAACTTCTGAAATTGGAAAAAACACTTATAAAGCATTTATCTGAGAAAAGTCTAATACTTAAAATATATAAGGAACTCATATAACTCAATAGCAAAATAGGTAATGATCCATTAAGGAAATGGACTAAGATCTCAACTAGACATTTACCTAAAGATCTTATACAAATGGCCAATAGGTGCATGAAAACATATGAAAATTCAAAATAACAGCAAGGTTTACCTTACATATATTAGAAAGAAATTAACAGAAAGACAGGAGACAAGAGGTTTTGATGAGATTATGGGGAAACTGGAACCTTTGTTACACTGCTAAGGCAGAATGAACTAGCCACTATGGAAAATAATATGGTGGCTTCTTTAAAAATTGAAAAATAGAACCATCATTCAGCAATCCTATTTTTCAAGTATGCATTCAAAGGAATTGAAGCCATTATCTTAAGAGATCTCAGCACTCCCTCATTTACTGAAGCATTGTTCACACTGCCCAAGATGTAGCATCGACCTAAATGTCCATGGAATGAAGCCTAGAGAAAGGAAACATAGTTTGTATACCTAATGGAATATTATTCAGCCTTAACAAAGTAAGAAAAATTTGCTGCATGAGCCGATGTGATTGAGCCTTGATGAAATTATATTAACAGGAAATGAGCCAGCCACAAAAGACAACTACATGGATTTCCACTTATATGAGCTGTCTCATATAATACGTCAAACTCTTAGATAGCGACTAGAATTGTAATACCAAATAAAGAAAACACTTAATTTCTACTTTTCCGAAGTATAAAGTCTTGACCTCTCTAAAATGTGTTCCAGCAGACTAAGTACCTGCTTAGGCAAGTGCAGGGACCAGGTTCGATCTCCCTTATCACAAGCCTTGCTGGCTCCTCCTGGGACCAGGTGTGGTAGTGCACATTTGTAATCACAGTCCTGGGGAGGCTGAGGCAGGAAGATCACTAATGAGTCTGAGCTGTGTAGTGAGATCCTGCACCAAATACATTTAAAGATAATAAATAAAATAAAATGCTCACATATCAATCAGTAATTAATCAAACATTCATTCTGGTAGAAAATATGCTGTGAGACACTGTTCAGGAACGGCTCAGACACTGCCACTCTGCTTCATTTCCAAGCACTGTGTCAGTCACTGCATACAAATTCAGTGATTGACTCTGTTAGTGAAGTCTCCCAAACTCTAGTCCTCAATTTGGTGATATCGTCAGCTGCTTAACATTGACAAAGAATTGAGTTCAATTTCAAATGTCTGCTTCCATGTCTTCAAGTAGTGCTGTGGAAATCAGCATTTCACAGTTCAGTCATGGATCCTCAGAAGGCAAACAATATGGAACTCTTTACCTGGGACAAATAATTTACAGTCTGTGAAACCAGAGTCAGCTACAGCAGGGATAACCCTTACCATTAACATTTTACAGAGTCATTATTCTCCTAACAAATACATTTCACTGGGATCATTTAATTAATGACATTTGTTTTAAGAATAAGCATTAAAAGAGCAGTAAAGGAGTAATTAATCCAGGAGTGTGTAGTCACATTCAGCAGGAAAGATTATATTCCGTAGGCAGAAAGAATTCATCTATAAACATTTCTAACTTATTCATCCAGAAAATAAATTAAAATAAACTGATTCTTAACATTTTATAAAATGAAATAACTTTAGTTTTTGGCTCAGTTTTCCATTCTTTTATTTTTTTTTAAACTCTAAGTTGCAGGACAAGTCCTTTTTTTCTTGGAGACAGGGTCTCACTACACTGTTCAGGCTGGGCTTAAATTCAACAGTCCAGCCTGGTTTCAATCTTGCAACAATCCCTTCTCCTGCCTCAGCCTCCGGAATGCTGGGATTACAGACATGTACTACCACTTCCGGCTACAAATATGATTTTTTTAGTATACTAGAAATATCTGTTTCTCCATGGCCCAGAGAAAGAAAACAAGTAGTGAGAAGACTGTGAATACTTGTGTAACCATCTCAGAGAACCAGAGGATCTTGCGGAGCAGTAGAAATCAATGTTTCTTCCCTTTGTTCAAACCTGTTGTACCAGCTTAGTACTTCGGGGCCTGCAATGAAATATTGGGCAAACACGTGATGTATGGGTCATGCAGTGAATGAAACTGTTATGGTTTGTGTCTAGGTGTCCCTGCAAAGCCTCATGCAGTCAGGGGGAGGCTTCTGGAGTCTATGATTGATTACAGTGGGTGTGCATGCTGCCCCCACTCTGGGACAGGCAATTCGCATTGCAATGTAAGGAGGGAAAAGAAGCTGGCCAGCTTCCAAAGCTGCTCCCCCCCCCCTTTTGCTCTTGTTCTTTGCCCATGAAAGGTTCCTCTCTGCCACATGTTGCTCTGCCTTGGAGCCAGCTGAGTATGGACTGAAACCCTCCATAACTGTGAGCTAAATAAACTTTTTCTTCCTTCATTATTGTCAGGTATCTGTCTCAGCAACAAGAGAAGAGAACCTAAGAGAGAAACATACCCCAGCAATGCCAAGGCACAGGCCATGGCCTGATTTCCATAATTATTAGTTGTGTGTAAAAATGGGGAGTCCACATTTATTTTTTTAGTTGTTTATCTCCCTTGTGGACCTGCTTCTGTGAGAAGAGGGTAAGAAAGGCTTGGGGAGTTCTGCCTCCCAAGCTGGGGATTTCAGTGTTTTCTTGATGTTTCTTTTACTTTTTTTTAAATTTTATTTTATTGTATTGAGAGACAAATATCAATGAGACAGTTTCAAAGCTGATAATAGGACAGTTTCAATAATTAATACTTTTTACATTGTTATCTTCCTAGTTGTTATCCATAGTACAAGAAGCAGACAGGATATCCTGGCCAAACACTATTAGTACAAATTTTTCTTCTCATAGAAGTAAGCAAAACTGCTTATTTATCCTACCTATTCTGTATATACAAATATAAAATGGTCCTTCTATTGTATCCCCTTTTGTTGTTTAGTCCTGTCAGAAATAGGTATTCTATTGGCATTCAATTATTATAGGTGCTTGAATTCAGCAAAACAATCCAACACAGCCCAGCAGTCCACAATAGTAGTGGGTTATCCACAGAAGTTGTTGACTAGAGCCTTCAGCATATTAATATGGCTTTACTTCATATACCTTGTTTTTAGTTTCTGACTGTTTCATGGCTGCCGTATTGACTGGGGATACAAGTGTGAAATTAAGAGTGGCAGAAAAATTCTACTGGAAAAAAGCATTTGGGGTGTGCTCTTGAGTTCATGCTTTTTGACCATTCTAGATGTGTGATGTCTCCACTCTTCGAGCACAGCAATGAGTTTGGTCATTGGTCCTTTTAGTGGGGTCCCTGGAGACACTTTTGGGGACTGTCTCCTGAGCACAGTCCATGTCTTTGCTGTGCAAATGCTTCCTATAATGTCCCTTGAGCTCCTCTGCCTCTAGAGGAAGCCTCTAGGTTCTTTCTTCTCATTATATCTTGTCCCACAAGGTAGGCTCATGCTTTCTCTAAAAGAGGCTCACATCTGGCTCATGGAAAACACTCATCTCCAATTCCTTACCAATATGAAGGGCAGATACATCCCCTTTGTTTCTTTCTCAGGACAGTGATTCTTGATTTCTTAGGTAATCACCCTTCAGTGTCTGCCCCAAGACAGCTCTGTATCAAAGTGCTATCATTTATGGGATCCTTCACGATGCCTGAGAAGTCTGACTACTTAGGAATAAGATGAAAAGAGGCACTGTGATGTCTCATGTGGGGAGGGAGTCCCTAGAAGCACCAATTTTCCTCAAAAGTCTTTTTCATCTTCAGGTCTCCTCTCAAACTCCCAAACCTTTCCTGTGATAAATGTGGCAGAGGATTAACAATCATAGAAATGCTTTTGTGGCTACTCCCTTTGAAGTACAGCATATGTGTGGTTCCTCAGGTAGGATGTAAGATTTATTATTTTGAGTCTTCAGCAATAGATTATGAGAACTATATTCAACCTTTTACTTCACTGTTCATGAAATCCCAGAAAGAATGGTTCACCTCAACTCTCTGGCAGCACTTTGAAGATGCTTCAGTTATCTTTGGTGTTTTTAGCCTTTATCTTGTCAGACTTGTCCCAGCTTTTCAGATATGTACAGAAGAGGACATTTGGGTCAAACAAGGGTAATAAGATGGAAGTCAGTCTAGGAGCGGCTCGTGGTTGACGTAGGATCCCTGCACTGCGCTGTCTCCACTATGATGATGCTTGGACCACTGCATGGGCACAGACCCATCACTGCTATTATTTAGGTTCCATTCCTTGGCTTGAAGGTGCCGTCCACCCACACCATTTTATGGACTTAATATGACCTATTTAAGAAGAAAACAAAACATTCTTTTAATCTGCAGTGCTCTCCCAATTATTGGCCTTTTGCAAATCACTTCATAGGCAGATTTCCTGTAAGTCTTTTCACACTTTGCTTTTTTTCTCCAGTTTCCTCTTAAACTTTTCTAATATGGCTTTTGTTCATAATCCTGTACGTACTCTTCTTCCTTGATAAGTCCTTAGTACCACATCCAGTTCTGCATCCTATTTCTCTTTTAGGCAATGGTTGGCACTACTGCCTACTCTTTAGTTGTAGAGAAAATTCTTCCTTTCATCTCTCATTCCACTATCTTATGTTTCCTTCTACCTTCACACTCTTTCCCCTTCAGAGGCCTTTCTTACTCTTACCATTCCTCAAATGTCTTTTTTGTCACCTGTGTGCTGTTATCCTCATGCTCTCACCCCAAGCTTTCTAATTTGACATTCTTCTTGTAAAGTCACTCATTACCTAAAATACTACCAAACCTGTATTCCCCTGAGATGACTACTGAGAGCTCCAGTATCTACTAAGCAGTTGTCAGCAGGGTACATTCTCTTGCACTACCAAAAAAATTTTACATGTCTCAAATAATGAAAGTATTTCATCTTTCCAACATGCCACTTATCTCACTGTTTGAGTCAGAAATTTGGTCTCCCTTTCCCTTAAGCCTACATCTCAATCTTTATTAATTTTGCTTTTAAATCCTTGCTCTGTACCTCCATTGCTGCTGCACTCCCTCTGCCCTGGCTGTTTGGGCATCATTCTCATCTTCTCTCCCTGCATTGCCCTCCTGGCCATGCTGTGCACGGCAGCCAGGTGGTCTTCTGTGGTCTTCAGGGTCTGGCAATTTCAGCAGCACCCTTGCTCTCAGAAATGAGTACCTCCAACCACCAGGTGACTAGCTTCTAGCTCATTACAGGTCATCTTTCTTACTGTCTTTGTCACTTTTCTCTTGTTGCTGAGACAAAATATCTGACACCCCAAATTAAGGAAGGAAAGGTTTATTTAGCTCATGGTTTGTGGAGGTTGTAGTCCGTAGACTGCAAGGTAGGGTGATATGGTTCAGGGACATAATTCCAGGTGACAGGAGACTGAAGAACGAGTGCAAAGGAGGGGACAGAGTAAGCTTCTTTTTCTTCCTTATGTTGCATCCAGGCGATCAGGGCACATGCTCTCTCCACCTTCCTCTTCATCAAGTTGAGGATGTTTACAAAGTGAGGATCCTGACTCCTTCCTAAGTCACTTAGCTAAGATTACAACAGTCTCAGTTCTCAAGTTAATACAATGTATCCACCATTACACTTACTAATAACAAGAGAGTCAAACAGGATGGACACCTGTTTCATATGGGTCTCCTTCTCAGTTACATAGTTCTAACGCAAAGAGCTATGAGTTATTTATTAAACATGTTAACCAAAAAGAAGTTGTCCATGTGGGAATTATAAAAGGCATTATTTTGTATGCACAAGAAAATAAAAGGAGAAAAGAGATAGAAAGAAGAAGAGAAAGACAGGAGAGAGAGAGGGAGGGAGGGAAACAGAGAGGCAGAGACACAAAGATAGAGACAGAGATAGATGGAGAAAGGAGACTTAACTGCTTATAGCTTATAGTGTATTGGCCCCAGGCCTCAAGGCTCAAACATCTTTCAGCTACCTTATTTATCTTTATGTGTATAATTTCATGTAATGGTTCAGAGCTCCCTGGCTAGTATGGTGCAGAAACATCCTATGATACTGACCCTGAAAGCCCTAGGGCAGCACGAGTCCTCATGCTGAGTGCTTCCTGCTATGAGCAGCCTAGTCTATCTTCCCCAGGGTACTGTATAAATATTATCATTTTCCATCTGTGCCAGGATATGAAAAAGGTTTAAAAACACTGTAACATGCAGCTAATAAATTTCTCCTTTTTTGCTTAGGTCAGCCCAAGAGAGATTCTGCCATTTGCCACTGAGAGCTTTCACTGAGACATCTTTCCAAATGTAAATCTCAACTGATTCTTCTCCTACATTAAAACTCTGTCTCTCTAATGACTTAAGAGTAAAGCTGAGACTCCACGATGTGAAATACAAAGATTTATATAGCTGGGAGCTGGGCTGTCTCATCTAGGCCTTCTCTTCCTATCACAACTGTATCCTATGAACTTCCTGAAATCAATGGGACTGAAGGGGAACCTAAGCCAGTTGCCCCAGGAATCTGTCTCTTCCAGGGATTTTATAGAGTAAAACCATATGGTGAGGTGAGTCTAAGCTGGAGAACATGGGGACTTGCTTAGGTGGGCGCATGAGGTGAGACAAGACCATGGTCAACAATGAGATTACAAGCACTGTTGCTCAGGTAGAATTGATTAAATCTAGTACTAAATGAGGAAGCAAGTCCCTAAGCAGGTATGAATATGGGACAGGGTCTCTTCCTTTTGGGGACTGGGTTAGTGACCCTTTTGAGCTCTTTCAAGGTGATTGATACCTATTTAGAATACCAGCCCCTGGTGCCCATCCCTAACGAAGTATGTCACTGCATTTGTTTACTCCTTTGTCTTGAGGTCTGCGCCACAGCTGGAGTATCCATCTCTTCCAAAGTTGCAAAGTCACCTTGTCTTCCTTATTGTCTCCTTGATGGCCTGGCCCTGTCTGACTGCCTATAATATTTCTGTCTAATTTAGCTGCCTACAACATTCCCCTCTTAGAAGAAGTAACCTGAACTGTACATTTCAAGATCTTCTTCTAATATCTCAATAGCTTTTCAAGATATTAGATATCGAATCAATGGTATGTGAGATGCTGAGGTCCCCTGGACCCTATCTTTGTCTTCTTTATGAGACATCATTATTGTCTCCTTGGTAAAAAAGTCTTTAACTATATTCGTAACTATCCTGTCGATGCTATTATTTGGTCCATGTATGTTTAACTGTTTCTTTGGCTTTGGCTCTTCTAGACTTGAACGTTATTCTGCCTGGTGTCCATTTAGGGCCTTCAGATAAAACCTCTGGATAGTATCTCTGACTGCCAGTCAATAACTATGACCCCATTCAGCCTGATGAAGACACTATTTCTCAGAGCATACTTGTGAGTCTGTGTGAACCCAGGACAGCACTGCCTCCACCACACTCTCTGTCCTTTGTTTGTTGAATACTTACACATATATGTAAGTATTCACCAAACAAAAATATATGAATAATACTTATTCATATATTTCAGTGGCGGTTTTCCACTGAAATTTCACTTTTGTTTTTTCTCATTTTCATAATTTTTAAAAAGAAATATGTTGTCTTTTATTTATTTATTTGATACAGGACTTCTCTAGAAAGTTTAGGCTTAGAGTGATTCTCCTGTCTCAGCCTCCCCTGCATGGGGATTATGGGAGTGCTCCACTGTGCCTGGACTCAGTGGCCAGCATGGCTGCAAGGCACATTGTGCAGGGATCAAACTCGCATCCTTGCACTTGTCAGGCAGGCGATTAGAACACTGAGCTATCTCCCTGACTCTCTCATTTTTTTTTTGATGAATTAACTTTCTTGGTCTATTGTAAGTATATATAAAGATCACATTTTAGGGAATTTGTACCTGTACATGATAAACTCGATTCTTATTTTTCCCCATTTTCCGCTCCTTATTTATTTACCTAATACTTTGTTTTGAAGACAGTCACTGTATCATTTATTTACTACAGTGCACTCAAAATCTAGCACCTGAGAAGTGAGCAGTAAGTATTGTGGGAACAAGAATATGAACGATCCTCATATTTGTCCTTACTCCATTGCTTCTTCTGTCCATTTTTAAAAGCATTCTAGGCCTCTCCACCCCTTTCAGCCCTTTCTTCACATCTGCTATTCAAATTTCCTACTTCCCCATCCAAATGAGGACCCGAGGTTCTCATATGCGTCCCCCCTCCGCTTCCTGTGCTTTCAGACTCAGTCACTTCCTCGAGGACCAGAGTGTCCTTGTCTCTGGGGATGAGGTGCTCCACTCACTGCTCAGAGCTAGTCCCTCTCCTACGTCCTCCAGCCCATTCCCCTCGCCCTTTCATCAGCACATGCATCTTCTATCTTTGAAATCTTTCTTGACTCCTCCCTCAGAGTTTATGACATGTGATCAGTTTTCCTCTCTTAAAGATTCAGAAGAGTTCTTTTCTCCAGGAACACTTCTTAGAATTTTTGAAAATTTCTCAATCTGCAATTACTTTCATTAAATATACCCTTCTATACAAAATGTGCCACTGTTCCTCTCTACTAAAATAGAATCATAGCCTTCAAGATTCATCCTCAGCACCACTGTAACCATTAAATTCCTCTCTATATTTTGTTTACTGAGTATTGAACTCGTGAGCTACATCCTAACCCCCTTTTGCTGTTTTGTTTTAAGACAAGATCTTGCTAACTTGCTAAGCTTGATTCAAATTTATGATTATTCTGCATCACCCTCCTAGGTGAAAATACTTCCTAATAAACTAAATAAACATAATTAGCTCTTTCATGAGTCCTTCGTTAAAACTTACTTTGCATTACAATTATTTGCTTATTTATTTATTTATTTATTTATTTTATTTATTTATTTTTTTTTTGTCTTTTTGAGACAGGGTCTCGCTATGCAGTTCAGGCTGGCCTTAAGCTCACTTTGTAGCTCAGGCTGGTCTCGAACTCACAACAATCCTCCTGCCTCAGCCTCCCGAGTGCTGGGATTACAGGCGTGCGCCACCACGCCCGGCTTATTTGCTTATTTATATCAATGGTTAAATGACTGGAGCTCCAAAAATTCTCCATAGAATGTAAACACTAGAATATGAACGTATTAAAAGTAATGCCTGTACCTTAGTGTACTTTTTGTACAATATCTAGAACTAAGTAGAAAAATAAGACAAATTGGTATAACAATAAAATTTAATAATATGTATTATTTATTATTTATAGGCATTCACAAACTATCTTTATTTGCATTATTTTTACATTATAACTAATATTCTCTCATAGAAGCAAAGCAAAATGCCAAGGGGCTATATCTGTTGTAAGGCAAAAATGTAAGTGCACTTCCCTTTTGGCAGTTAGATATTCAAATTCACTTAGCTTTCTTTTTTTTAAATAATTTTATTGAGAAACAAATAGTAATGAGACAGTTTCAAAACCGATTAGTAGGACAGTTTCAATGATAAATACATTGCATATTGTTGTCTTAGCGGTTATTCATTCTACAAGATGCAGACATGATATCCTGTCCACAAACACTATTACAACAAATCTTTCTCTTAATTAAATTAAGAGAATGTAGCTGTATATCTATCCTACATATTTTGAATTACAGATACAAAATGGTCATTGATTTGTATCCCTGTTTTTTAGTTTTGTCAGAGAAGGATATTCCATTATCATTTAAATAACATAGGTGTGTAAGCTCCGCAAAATATTCCAATATAGTTCAGTAATCCATAATAGTAGTGGGTTGTTCATAGGACTGGTAATGTCAGAAGTGGTTGACTTGAGCATTTTACAGCTCAGCATATTAATATGGTTTTACTTTTTATACTCATTTTTATACTTTTCTGCTGGATGATTAAGACCAAGATAAAGCAAGACCTATATAACAAGAAATGTAACTTTGGTACCTGATAAGGTCAGTCAAGTCCCCTCAGAATTTATCCTGAAACTCTGTACAACAGTTTGTAGAAGCTTTGTGAGTGTCAGCCATGCAGATGAGTCACGCTATTGCTTGACCAATTTTCTCTCTGTGAAATCCTGAGAGAATGTTTTCTCTCCATGTGACTCTCCTTAAGTACACTCCACATCATTGATCACATTCTTCTGTGTCCCCGTAATTTCCTTGATCAGAAAATTTGGATCACAACTGAGTTATATGATGTTACAGTATAGGTTCTCCTATGTCCTGAGTCTTCACTAACCTTGAAAAGCTAAGGTCGAAATTTTGCTGTCTTTGCAGCCCTTCTTTTTCTCTAAGTTTTGGTCTGCAAACTTAGGTTGTTAACCCTCCAGAAGAGAAGCTTATTATTATCCTACAATATATGCAGTTGGGTTTCACCGCACTTCTATCTGAATATCAAACATCTTAGGCATAACATGGAACAGGTATTTTCCATCAAATATAGATATGTTAAACTTCAAGTCCCTATAGAATATGAAGAAAAAAATAAAAAAAATTTAAAATATTTTTGGCCTCTTTTTGATGAGGTTGGCATGCAACATTATGAAACTCAGTTGAGCTCCAAATTTTCTGAACAAGGAGATTATGGAGCCACAGAGGAAAGAGATACAAGTTCTATAATGTGCCTAGGGAGAGTCACATGGAGAGAAAACTTTCTCTCAGGTTCTCACGGAGAGCAAACTGGTCAAGCATTGGCTGTGACTCATCCACATGGATGACACAGACAAAGGATCTACAGAATAAGGTACAGGACTACAAGAAAAACCCTGAGGGGACTTCACTGACCTCATAAGAAATATAAAGTACATGTGTTGGTATATAAGTCTTGCTCTATCTAGGTCTTAACCATCCAGCAGAAAAGTATAAAAATGAAGTATACATCACGGGGCCACAGTTTTAAGTTGAGCTGTAAATGGTTATGGTCGACAACATCTTCGGATAGCTCACCATTGTTGTGGAATGCTGGACTGTGTTGGATTGTGTTGTCGAGTTCAAGCACCTAAGTTAGTTGAATGATAATGGAGTGCCCATCTCTGACAGGTGTAGAGCAAGGAAGATGTATAGAATGGAAGAATCATGATGTGTGTGTAGACAGTACAGTTGGGATAGATAACGCTGTGTTTCTACATAATTCAATAAGGGGCAAGATTTGCACTAATGGTGGTTGGACAGGATATTATGTTGGTTTCTAGTACTATGGACAACTGCTAGGAAAATAACAAGTTAGAAAGTATTACTTATTGAAACTTTGATATAATTCAGGTATAAAAAATAAGATACACAAACAGATACAGTCTCTTAATTTACTAATAAGAGACATACGGTGTAGTAATGTCTGTAAGTATAATATCATGTATACACGTTTTATGATACCAAAACATTATGAAACCAGTTTGCAATGTATTAATTTATGAAATCCATCTTGTCAAGGTATCTTAAAACTGTCTCATCAATATTTGTACTTCAACAAAACAAAAATAAAATAAAAAAAAGGAAAAGAGCTCCTCCAACATCACTCCTCAATTCAGCCATGAGGCTATGTCCATAATTGTTGTTTATTATTGACCTCAATGCCATTTTTTGTCACCTGATTGCAGATATTTCATTTTTGAGCTGTACCATCTATCATATTAAAATTCATAAGGTACAAATAAAAAAATAAAAATATTTAAAAAGATATGAATTAACATAATTTTACACTGAAATTTAAAAATCTAACCATATACAGCATAGTAGCAGGACAGTCCTGTTCAATTTTTTTCTTGTCTTTTTTTTTCATTTATTACCCTTTTTTAAGCAAACATTTATCTGAGACACAGTATGGTAATAACTGGTATGTCATGACAAGCAGCATGTATTTAGAAAACTAGAATGACAGGCATTCCAAGCATGAACCAACTATTGCACATCGCTATCTTCGATGCAGATGTTTACTTCACAGGTATCAGTATGTACAGTTGGTCAGGGTGAGAATTCTACCAATTAACTGCTCGTTGCTGATGGTTTCAAGGATCATTGCCTTATGCATCTCGTGCATATACATGTATGACTCACCTGTGTCATGCTTCCTAGCTCTTCTCCATGACCTCTCTTCACTGTCTAATCTTCAAGTTCTTGCTTTCCTTTTCATTGTGTTAACCTTTCTATTTGTATTTCTTCTTTTGAGTTCTTATACTAAGGAGACTATACACTATTTACATATATCAGTCCGTTTTATTTCTCTTATGAGTATATCTTCGAGTAGCATCCACTTAAATATAAATGCTTCAAGTTTATCGTTCTTTATAACTGAGTAATACTCCATTGTATAAAAATCCCACATCTTTTTTATCCATTCCTCAGGTGACGGGCAACTTGGTTGTTTCTAAGATTTGGCTATCACAAATTGTGCTGCCATAAACATAGGCACACATTTATCACTATGAGATGATGTTTTCAGGTTGTCTTGGAAAATTCTCAATAGGAGAATAGCTGGTTTGAATGGAACTTCCACTATGAGTTTTTTAAGGAGTCTCCACACTGATATCCATAATGGTTGGACCAGTCTACATTCCTACTAGCAGTGGAGAAGAGATCCTTTTTCCTCATAGCCTCTCCAACATTTGTTGTTAGTTGATTTGTTCATGATAGCTATTCTATCTAGGGTGAGATGGTATCTCAGTGTTGTTTAAATTTGCATTCAGAGATGGCTAGTGATGTGGAGCATTTTTTCATATATATATATTCACTTCTTTAATTTTACTCTCTGAGAAGTATGGGTTCATCTCGGATGCCCATTTCCAAACTGGATCTTTAAATTTTGGGGCCCTAATGTTTTTTAGTTCTTTATATATTCTAGAGAGTAGACCTTAGTCTGAGTGCTTATTTGTCAAAACATTTTCCACATTTGTGGGTTGTCTTTTGACTTTGTTGGTAATTTTTTTTCACATGCAAAAACTTCTTAGTAAGAGGAGTTCCTAGTTATTAATTCTTTCAACTATTATCTGTGTGATTTGATTTTTGTTCATGAACTATTTGCCAACCCCTATGTCTTTAAAAGTTACTTCTACTTTCCGTTCTAGAAGATTTATTGTTTCTGTTTTAATGTTTAGATCTTTAATCCATTTTGACATTAGCTTATTGCACAGTGATAGACCTGAGTCAAGTTTTAGTTTTTGGCATGTAGAGAGCCAGTTTTTCCAGGACCATTTGTTTAAAAGGCTATCTTCCTTTCAGTAAACATGTTTGTCCCTTTTTTCAAAGATCCGGTGGATTAGTGTGTTCATAGAGGCTTCTGCATCTTCAAATCTATTCCATTGATCCTCAGGTCTATTTCATTGCCAGTACCATGCTGATTTTATCACAGTAGCTTTGTAGTATAATTTCAAGTCAGGAATTGTAATGCCTCCTTCCTTGTCTTTGCTGCCCAGGATTACCTTTGCTATTCTAGGTCTTTTATGGTTAAAATAAATTTTAGGAACAATTTCTCTAGGTCTGTAAGGTATGTTGGTAGTAGTTTGATAGGGATTGCATTAAATCTGTACAGATTTGTAGCTTTCTACAAATTACCAAATTGCTCATCCATTTCTTCTGTGTCTTCTATTGTGTGAGAGTAAAGGTTCTCAATGTAGCTACTGATAATCTTCTGAATTTCCACTGGGTCAGTGGTGGTTACCCCTTTTTCATTAGTTATAGTTTGCATTTGAATTTTTCCTTATCTCTTTTTGATGAGGTTAGCTACAGGTTTATAAGTTTTATTAACTCTTTAAAAGAACCAGCTTTTTGATTCATTAATTCTTTGAAGTGTTTTCTTCATCTCAGTTGAATTAATTTCTGCTCTAATCTTTATGAGTTTTTCCCATCTTTGTGTTCTATGTTTTGTTTGCTATTCCTTTTCTAGATGCTGGAGATGTAATGTTAGGGTGTTTATTTGTTCCTATTCTGTTTTCCTAATGTGAGAGTTCACAGCTATAAATTTCCCTCTGAGAACTGCTTTTATCACATCCCATAAATTATGATAAGTTGTGTTTGAGCCTTCATTGAATTGTAATGTTTAATATCTTGTTTAATTTCATCTGTGACTCATTGGTTGCTGAGGAGGGTGTTCTTTGATTTCCATGTATTTATGAGGTTTTTCTGATTTCTTTTGTCATTTATTTCCAGTTTCATTGCACTGTGGTCAGATAATATGCATGGGATAATTTTTGTCTTCTTGCATATACTTAAGCATGACCAATGTATCAGTATGTGGTCTATTTTAGAAAATGACCCATATGCAGTTGAAAAAATGTGTATTCAGCTGTGGTTGGGTGGGAAACTGTGCATATCCACTAAGTCCATTTGTTCCAAGCTCTGGTTCAGTTCTGCTACATCCTTTCTAATTTTTAGTCTGCTTGACCTATATTTTGGGGACAAAGGGTTGTCAAGGTCTCCTGTTAAGATTGTGGTTTTGGATATAAGATTTTTCATGTCCATTAAGATTTGACTTATATAGTTGGGTGCTCCCGTGTTTGGTGCATATGCGTTTATCAGTGTTACCTCTTCCTCTTGAATTCTTCCCCTAATCAGTATATAGTGGCCTTCCTTATTTCATTTGATCCTTCTTGATTTGAAGTGAAACTATCTGAGAACTGGATTTCTACCCCTGGTTTTTGCTTTGATGCTGAGGTATGTAGTATTGTTTTCCATCCTTTAACTTTAAGCCTATGAATTTCTTTATGAGTTAAGTGTGTTTCTTGTGTACAGCATATTGTTGAATTTTCTGTCCTAATCTACTGTGCCAGTCTATTTCTCTTAATTGGTCAATAAGGTCCATTTACATTTATGGTTATAATTGAGGTGTGTTGATTTATGATCAACATGTTATTTACCTGCTGTTGTTTACTCCTTTTTCTCCTGTGTTTAGTTTACCCTATGTAGTGGGTTCCTTCTATTCTGATTCATGGACTTCTGATCATTTTGCTTCTTCTCTAGAATGTCTTTCAGTAGTCCATGTAGGCTTGGCTTAGTCATCATGAATTTGTTTAGTTGTTCTTTGCTGTGGAATTTCACTTCTCCATCAAACTTGAAAGAGTTTTGAAGGGTATAGTAGTCTGCACTGGAATTTGTTTTCATGGAGGACTTGAAGAACTGTGTTCCATGCTCTTCTTCTCTTCATTGAAGAGAAGTAGGCTCGTATTCTGATGGGTTTTCCTTTAAATGCAATCTGTTTTTTTTCTCTAGTGGTATATTGTTCTTGTGCTGGATTTCTGGGATCTTTACTATTATCAGTGCATTTTTAATTGGCATTCGTATGCTTTGGTTACCTGAATGTAAGTTTGTTTCCTCATATTTGGGAAATTTTCTGTTATTACTTATGTCCATATTCTTTTTTTGTCATTTGTACTGACTCCTTCTTTTTCACTGATGCCTATTATTCTCTTATTGTTCAGCTTGACATCATCTTGCAGGTGATGAATTATTTGTTCCTACATCCTAGTTGTTTTTAAGAGATCTATTCTTACCTTTTCACTAGCTGTGACAGAATCTTGAAGATCCAAAACTCTATGTTCACTTTCATGCAAACGGTTTTGCAAGCTTGTGATTGAAATTTTAAGTTCCTCTATATCTCTTTGACTCTGCTTCATGCGATCTATTTCTTTCTTGTATTGCTCATTCAAGGAGTCTGTTGCTTTTCTAATCTCCTCTTTTTTTTTTTATCAGTGTCTTCTTGAAAAGCACTTATTATTTCTTCTACTTGAGAGATCATTTTTGATCTGGTTTCCTCTATGTATTTTTGCATTTGTTTCTTTACTTCAGAGACTATTAATTCAGAGATTTTTTTATTGCAGAGATTAATTCTGATCTGAGTTCCTCTATACCTTTTGCTGTTGTTTCTTTACTTCAGATGCTATTAATTCATACATGTCAGCTGTGTTAGTGTTCTCCGCACTTGCTCTGGTTGGGCTCAGTACCTATGATTGTGTTTTGCTCCTTTTCTTTGTCATTTTGTATAGCACTGTCCTCTGATCTTTAGTGTAGAGCTTCGGTGCAGTTATAACCTTAGCACTTACTGATATTTGGATGCACATCTACTAAGTTTGAGTTCATCCAGTTGTGCCTGGCTTGATCTGGCTACTGTGCTCAGCTCCTCCTTGCTGTAGTCCATGGAGGTGAACCTCTTGTGCCCTACTATCAAGATGTTCTTCTCCTGGATTAGCTGGGTGGTTTTGGGCCCTAGTCTCTCTGCAGGGACTTTAGCTGGAGAGTTTCACCCCAGTCTGTATACCAGGTCTGGGCTGAGTCTGGAGGGGTCCAGGGAGTGCAGGAGAGTGCAGAAGCTCTCCCACACACTTACCGGACCTTGGCTTGGGCACTTATGGAGGGGTCCCAAGAGCACAGCAGCAGAAGTTCTCACCCATAAGACAGGTTTGTGCTGGTTCTGGAGAGATGCAGGGGACCTGAGAGCACAGTAAAAAGTCTCACTCATGTGGTGGGCCTGGGCTTGGTCCAGAGAGGTCCAGCGGGCACAGGGGAACACAAAAACCCTCCTACACACTGGCAGAGCCTGGACTTAGGTGGGTCTGGAGGGGTTCCGAGAACACAGAGGAAGTTCTTACTCATAGGGTGGGCTTGGTCTTCGTCAGGAGAATTCCTGTAGGCACAAGGGCATTCTTGAATATCCTCTGTAATAACTCCCTATGTTGTAAGATTGTTGTACAATTTTAAGGAAACTTTAATTCCTTCTTTGTACCTGCAGATATTCAATAAGTGTCTGATGAACTAAGCTGAATGTTCCCATATCATAGTACTACCACCTATAGGATTATAAAACATGGTGTTCTCCTGTGCCTCCCAAAGTTAAAACTTAACTGTAAGCTAAAGTTGTGCCATGTGCTATCTCAGAGAGCATGTTCAGTCTGCCTAGGAAATTCAGAGTCAAGGAAAAGAAGAGGCAGATAAGGCAACATTGCACCTCATCATTTCTTAAATTCATTTCATCATTTTGAAAATCACACTCACCAAAAATAAAACAGGTAAAACTCTTGAAGTCATAGGCATAGGCAAGGCCTTTCTGAACAGAAACCAATTTGCACAGAAATAGTACCAAGAATCAGCAAATTTTACCATATCAAATTAGAAAGTGTCTGCACAGCAAAATAAATAACAAAGTGATGAGACAACCTATGGAATGAGAAAAAAAATTTTTTTTCAGGTATACCTAAGACAGAGGACTACTTTCTAGAATATGTAAAGAACTAAGAAAAAAAAAGCTAGATCTGAAAAAATAAAAGACCAAATAAAAAATGGTCAAATGAAACGACAGATATTGCACAGAAGTACAAATGTACAATAAATATATGAAGGAATGTATTTATTGCTTGGTGAGTGCTAGGTTCCACCCCTGGAAAAAAAAAAAAAAAAAAAAACAAACAAAAAAAAAAAACTAATCTTACCCCAGAAAACAGAAAGACTGGCCATTGCTGGTGAGGCTATGGGTCAATAGGAACCCTCTACCTTGCTTGTAGGACTGTAAACCAGTACAATCACTATGAATACCAGGTGGAGGTACTTCAAACATCTAAATCTAGGAAACCCAATTGAGTCAGCTACTCCTCTTCTAGGATTTTCCCCCAAACAGCTGAACACATGGTATTGTAGTGAAACGTGCCTATTCTTGTGATATAACAGCACAACTTATAATAACTAAATCTTGAAACCTGCCTATGTGATTCCAAGGTGAATGGTTAAAAAATGATATTTACACACAATGGAGAAGTATTCTGCTATAAAGATAAACGAGTCATTTTTAGGAGAAATGGATGCACCTCAAGACCACAATGTTATATAAAATAAATCATACTTAAATTTTGCATATTTTTTCTTATATGATAAGTCCTAATGATAAAGAAAGAACAAATAAAATATAACAAGAAGTAGAGAGATGAATCTATCACAAAAGAGATACAGGGGAGAAAAGATGAAAAAAGAAATTAAAATGTGTTATTCCTGGTAACTTTACTCAAGAAACATATGTTTTATGTACTACAAACATTTACTAACAAAAGTTATTAGCAATGACACTAATGACAGAGGCCAGAAGTAAAACAGTGAAAAACTTAGTTACATATTTCTAATTTGATGACGCTTCAGTTACTATAGGTATACACTGAATGATGCAACCTGTATTGGATGAAAACAAGCATCTATGAAGCTCATTATTTACATAGGACACCAGGAAGACAGAGTATAACTTTCTCACAAAGTGTGGAGCGTCAGCTGGCACTTCCAACAACTGAGAGTTGACAACAGCTACATATTGTCTCATATCATGGCGATGACCAGGGCTATCAGGTGACCAAGTTTCTTTCCATGGGGATGTCTCCTGGTGGGGCTCCGCCTGAGTTGGAATGGATTTGTATGCTTTTTGGCTGCCTTCCAAAGGTGGTTCAAGAGACAGAGAGAGAAAGAAGAGATACAGGCATTACCTCTTGATCAAAGTGCTGGAGTCATAAAAACACTTAGAATGGCATAATTATTGGTGCAAGCCATCTCCAGAAAATACGCTGTGCCACAGAAGGGATGCATACCCACACTTGACATTTTTTAGCCCGTCAGAGATGTTAAATGTGTGCTTTACATTGTCTTTCAGACATTAAAATTGTAAAAAGGCTCTGTCTTAGACCAATTTTTATGTTAAGGCCGACATTTTAACACTATATCTCATAGTTTCCTACCTACAAAGAAAGATGATGTTTTGTATTTTAGATTGTAGCCAAAACAATCCAGAAGCAAAAAGAATTCTTGGGCCTGTGCCATCTTCATGCATTAGGCATTTCAAAACTTATATTACCTCTTTTCCCCAGGATGATTCTATTTCCAATATTTATTTTCCCAAGAATATATTTCCATTTGCAGGATATTTTTGATTATCAAATAAAACGAAAGAGCTGAAATGCTTTGTGCTGTAGCACTTAGTTTGACATCATTTTTACCTAACCTACATATTGCTTTTTGTCATAAATTAAAACATGAATCCATATTCTTTCTATATCTAGCAGAGGAGCAGAGTGGAGAAAACTACTCCTAAGGTCACAAAGTCAGATTCTGATCTAGTTAAAGAATCAGCCAAATTTGTGTTCCAGAAAGAAATAGGCTCAGTGCATTGCTTTAAAAAATCACAACTTTTCTATAGATTTTCAGCCCTCATTTGAAGACTGAAATATCTTGAAGATTTCTGATCCAGAATTAGAATTACTGTGCTAAATATTGAAGCTTTTAGGGTAAGATTACTTAAATGTATAAAAGAATTGTTTGAGTATTTTCGGACTCTTTCTTCAAAGTGGATATGAACTGAAGGAATGGTTAGCAGCACTGTACTCCTGGGAATGAAACACAACATGAATAAGAGAGATGAGTTAATGTCGATCTCAGCTACGCCCCTGCTGACCATATGCATTACTCACATGGTCCTGATTTAGACATCGGTGAGAATTAGGACACTACATGGAAGTATGAGAAGTACTCAGCAATAGAGAGGGGTGGAAGAACACTACAGGGTTACTTGATCTCAAGCAGGGAAATTACAATAGAGGATGAAAAAAGAATGATAGCACAACAGCTAACCTTGGATGTGGAGTTCAGGTTTAAGGCAAACACTGGGCATGAGAAATCGAGCTGCCTAGGAGTGAGGCCCTTTAATAACAGTCCTTAACAGCCATGGTGGAAAGGGCCAAGAGTTTCAAGCATTTTTCAGGCCTAATCTTGGATATGGAGGAGGATTTTTGCAGCAACAATCGCCTTTGGTTGCCAAAGGATGGTGATAATATTACTACATGTCTCAAATTCTTGTTTCGATGATCTGAGAAAATGGGGGTGATTTTATATGACTTATGATGTGTTTTGTCATAAAATTTATTTCATGATACTCAGCACAGTTATTTTCTTATTTAACCAAAATCTTCTTGCTTAGCTTAAATGTCTACAGTCTGAAAAACTGAACACCCACAAATATCTTGATACTGTATTAAGAATAATTCCTGTGTTTACAGTTAAAAGAACATGATCACAGAAATGAAGTGTATAGATGTGAAAGGATTCATAAACTCATATAAAGAATGATGATTTGCTTTTTTAAGGTAAAGCATTAGTAAATACAAAGGTAGAGATAGTTGTGGGAGTTAGAGTAGAATATTAATTTGACTGGCTTAGAAACTTGCACCGGGGGTGAGATGGAGCACATTTCTAGGTGTCTCTGGATGTTATGAGGTCTAGCCATGAGGTCTCTGCCTGCTTCATGGCCTCTTCTTTTCTGGTGTGTTTCCCTGCTCTGCTTTCTGTTCAGCATTGTTGTGGTTTATAAAGCGGTGTGTGTGAGTCTTTGGGGGGTCAGGGGCAGAATGTTAGCTGGGATTATGGGTGTGGGTGCCACACCCACCCTGGGGCAGATAATGTGCATACAAATGTAAGGAGGGGAGAGAGGCTTGATAGCTACTCCAGCTCATGCTCCTCCCTTTCCTCTTCACTTTCTTCCACCTCTATGCATGACTCCCCTCTGCCACGTGGCACTCCGACTTGGAGCCAGCAGGGTATGGAGTGAAACCTCCACTGACTGTGAGATAAATAAACCTTTCGCTCCTTAATTCTAGATGTTGGGTATTTTGCCCCAGAAAAAAGAGAAGAATAACTGACCCAGTCGCGAACTGGGCACCCTTCTTCCACCACACCCTTCCACAGTGCTGGTCCTGCTCTGAAGCCAGCTGATCATGGGCTGCATGGATTGCTTTCCTCACAAGCCGAGCATTGTGCCTCAGTGCTGAGAAAGCTAGCAAAGTTGTTACAAGTAATATTGATTTTGCTGGGTAGTTTGGTCAATGCAGATGAAAATGTTCTAGACTATTCACAAGAAGTCTTTTTCGGGATAATTATTTAACTGAATACTGAAATGTTCCTGCAAAGGAATGGATTTTAAAAGGAATAAACAATGTTAAAGTGTTTATTTTCCATTTAACCCTCTGTGTTCGTTTTCTGACTCATTATTTCCCCACAGTTCTTTTAATATAAGTCTTGATAGAGTTTGAATCAGTTCTTCACAGGGCAATATACAGACAGCAGTACAGGGCACACATAATTCAGAAAATACTCTTTTTCTCATCGCAGCAGGTAACTAGATAAGAGACAATTCTGAATACAAAAGCATAACAGGCATTTGATGTAGCACACATCAAGGCAATTATGCAACAGAACTAATTACTGTTTTTTGTTTGTTTGTTTGTTTTGTTTTTGTTTTATGTATCTGGTACAGGGTCTCACTATGTAGGTCAGACTCGTAGTGATCCTCCTGTTTTTAGCGTCCTCAGTGCTGAGATTATAGACGTGCACCACGACGCCCAGAGTCAGTGGCTGGCTCAGTGTGTCTGGGGGTGGGGCTGGCACAGCATGTGGTGCTGGGGATCTAACCCCAGTCCCTGAGCTTGCTCACTGAACTATCTCACCAGCCCAATTATTGTTCAAGTATTTCATACCTTTATCAAATGATTGAGGTTTCAAATGATTTCTGTCTTTCTGTCTTGAGGTGACCAAACTTGATTAAAAAATTATAAAACAAAAGCTTAGTTCTTAAACGGCATATGTTCTGTTTACTACCACCCAAATTGCTCCATTTGAAACTACAAGAACAACTGGAAAAGTAAAAGGAACCCAGAATTTGCAAGCAGAATACCCTGTATTTTATGCTCTGACCTAAGTTCTGGGACTTTGTATCTACAAGAATTGGGGCAAAATGCAGACATTTTCTAAACCTCACTTTTGTCACCTAGAAATAAGAATCAGTTCTTTGCTTTATGAGATTTTGGAGAGGACTGAGTGAAATGTCAGAATGAGAACAGAGTTGATAAGAAAAAGCCAGGGTTCTGGCCTTAGGACCCATGAAGGGTTCGGGTCCGATATCCAAACTCCACTGGATCCTGTTGGATGTAGCTATTTCTCACTCAGCCATACTCACCCCTGTGGTACTGAATTGAGGAAGAAACGTGCACCATTCTTATTCAATAAATTTGTATGGATTGAAATTTATATGCAGAGGAAATATAGCTCACATGATGACTTGGAGCAAAGATATGAAGATTCTTATAAATATGTGGAAAAGATAGATAGATAGATAGATAGAGATAGACATAGATAAATAGAGATAGATAGATAGATAGATAGATAGATAGATAGATAGATAGATAGATAGATAGATAGATAGATAGATAGATGATAGATAGATTATGTGAGATATATAAGAAATAGATGAGATTAGGCTTGTGCAGCACCTTATTGTGTGTATGCCTCCTGCCTGGCTCTTTATTGGCTTCTCTGATTTCATTCAGATCTTAGAAACAAGGACTGTGTCATAGCCTCGCCTGGCCTAATTTATTTAATCATGTGAAATGTATGTTCTCATTTTCAGTTGAGTAAAGTGCTGAGAAAATAGTGTAGACTACATTGCATAGAACAGAAGTGCCGATGCTAAGAGCCAGCATAATTTAAGCAAATGGTTATGTTTATCTAGTAGCAAAACTAATGCATTCTGACAATTGGACTGGCCTTTATCTTAACCTCTATTTTCCCACTTACAAATATAAAGTGGACTATCTAAGCTGCCTTGGGAGGATGTTAAAGATGTATTATGACTTTCAGTCCTTAGAAGGGAATAGACTCAAGTTCAATCTTGATAATAAATTTGGCCTCTCTTGTTGGTTCTATATCATATCCCATATATGGAAACCTTTACACTTTTCCTTAAAGAACTATCAAATAATAAGTATTTACAACATCCTAGGACATTTTAGTATTTGAATATGACATAAAAATGAGAAATTTTATCACATTGAAGTTTCAACAATGAGATCTATAGAAAACAGCAATAATGACAGTTAATATCCACATAAATGACACCTGGGCCTTATTTTCTCCCTTTTTACCACTGATCCTGTGACCTTAAATGATATTACCTCTCTGATCCTTATTTGACTCTGATGATAAAAGAGAGTTTATACATGCAGCAACTGAATCAAATGATATTTTTACCAGCCTGAAGATCTATGATTATAATATTGCGATAATGATCCAGCCAAGGGCTCAGGGGCTACTAGCATAAAAATCAACATCTTCCAAAGGCTTAATATCCTTTCCTCAGAGACCACTGAAATATCATCCTAAGGTTATATCCTTCTGTGTGAGGTTAATTGATTTAATGAGAATTTATTAACTTATCTGCAATGTGTTGAGTATTCTCTGAGAGCAGAAGTGGGGACAGGAAAGGGATATAAAGACGAATAAGCCATGGTGGCTGCTCCAGGGATGTTTCCAATTTAGAGGGCAAGTAGACACTGACAAATAATTATAGAAGAGTAGATAAGTATGACAATGGTCATTTGCACAGGGAACTATGAGAGCTCTGTGGAAAATAGAAGGCTCTGGAGTAGGTTGCAACTGTGTAATAAATTTTTAAGCAGCTGATACTGCAGCACGATGTGATGGTTGTGTCACCAGCAGGGGTGATCAGGCCGTGCTTCTATCAGTTTTACTTTCTGCCAGTACCACCTATTTAGATATAACCTGCAGCCAATCACTTTGATCTTTCCATCTGGAGAATGATAGCGTTGTGTATCAGGCAGTTTCAAACTCTGCAACTCTCTAGCAGTCATTGATTTAATGAGAATTCTATTAGTCTTAGTCTATTTGTGTTGCTGTAACAAAGCATGGAAGATGGTTCTCTTATAAAGGGCAGAAATTTATTTGCTAACTATTCTGGAGGCTGGGAAGTCCAGGACCAAGTTTCCAGCAGATTGGGCTTTCTGCGAGGACAGTCTGCTGTTTCCAAGTTGGCACCTTGCTGTAGCCTGTTCTGCAGCTGTGACCTCACAGAGAGAAAGGGACACCTGCTTTAAGCTCTTTTATAAAGACCTCTGATTCCATTTAAGAGGAATCAAACCTTTTGGGCTGAATCACCTTTAAATACTCATCTCTCAATACTAACACACAGGCCCTTAAGTTTTAACACATGAATTTTGAAGGGGACAGGATTACATTCTATCATCTGCTAATTGTCTATATGGTTATCAAGTATCCTGTTTCATTTTTTAAAAAAAAATATTTATTTATTTGGCATGTGGTCTCACTATGCAGCTTGGACTTGGAGTGATCCTTTTGTCTCACCCTGAGATTACAGGCATGCTCTATCATGTCTGGTTTAGGTGGCTGGCAATCCCTGTTTACTTGATAAAAAGGAAAATCACCTTTATTTTGGTGATTTTTATTACTCTTATTACAACTTGATTCCCAGGCACCTCTTATTCCTGGGTATGGTCTCAGGGGCACATCACATTCCAACCAACAGGGACAAAGCAGAGGTGCCTGCTTTCTGACATTGCATTTCTGACACTTTTCTTTCTTATTCCTGCCTAGAACACAGCAATAAGGCCAAGGATGTAAATGCTATGACTAACATGGAAGAGCAGGAAACAATGAAAACCTGAATCCTTAATGTAATCCATCAATTGTGCTAGCCCTACAATACCTGCTTCTGGACTTATTACCTGAGAAATCTTGAGATCTGATTTCTACTATAAACAGTTAAACTTAATCTTAACTGACACTGACCTTTAACTTTAGCATTAAAAGGTAGTTCTGGATTCAGAGGCTGTACTCAGTCATGACATTCTGCTCCTGCAAATGACAGTAGCCAGAATTTGCTTATATTCTTCTCCTACTATATTTCCTACCTAATTTCTTTGTGCTTCATTGATCTTACTTGTGAGTTGGATAGAATAGAAGTGTCTATAATATAGGATTATTTTGAAGATTAAGTTTGTTAACACCCATAAACTATTAGAACAATGTCTGGCACATGATTTCTGAGTTATTTTAGGCTGTCATACTGGAATGTCCTGGGCTGGGTGATTTATAGTAGACAGAAGTGCATCAGTTCATGGATGCAGAATCTGGGAAGTCAAATATCAGAATACTGATATCTGGTGAGGGATTTCTTGCTGTTTCCAAGCATGGTTGGCAACCAATGTGCAAACAAGCGACAGAGAGTAAGAGAGATGATGCCTCCCTGGTGAGGCCCCTCCTGGGATATCACATACGTCTGCTTGAAGTCGCATGTGGAGGTGCAACCTGCATGGGCTAATCAGCTCTTGAAAGTCCCACTTCTCAGTGTCTTCACTGTGGTAATTAAATTCCAACATGAGTTTTGAAGGTCAAAACATGGTCAGGCTTCTCAAAATTCAAGTGTTTCTCACATATAAAATCCATTTGATTCTCATGATCTCAAAAAAACTTAACTCAGTCCAACATTGATTCAAGATTCCAAGGTCCACAGCCTCATCAAAATGAGACATGGGTAAGAGTCAAAGCATGATTCATCCTGAGTCATACTCCCTTTGGCTGTGAGCCTGTGAGATCAAACAGGTTACATGCCCTTAAAAGACAGAGATAGGTGCAAGAGTGGCATAGACAGTTCCATGCTGAAAGGGAGGCACAGACTAGAAAAAAAAGCTGAATAATCCTTAGTACATTGCAAATCCACGATGGTGGAAAACATTAAATCTTTAATTTCCATGAAGATATCACTGACCTTTGTGTTTTGCCTTCTGGGGACCTTGGAATATGGGTTAGGCTTTCAAGGCCCGGAGATAGTCTGCCCATGTGTTTTCAGGGCCCAGCCCACACTGCAGCAGAAGCAGGATGCACTCTTCTATTGGGTGCTGCATGCTAGTGGTTCTATGCTTCTGCAATCTTAGCACCAGTTCTATCCCTATAGCCTCCTAGACATTGCCCTAGTCGGGACTCTGTGGTGGCTTTGCCCTGTAACAGTTCTCTGTAGCATCCTCAGAAATTTAGAAGGACGCAGGCACACCTTCATCCAAACTATAGTATGTGTTGAAGTGTTCAATAAATATTACTAGCAATGAAATAGAGTATGGTGTTAACAACTGCTCTGACTTCATTTGATATTTCAGGTAGTTGAGTGTAGATCCGTCATCCTCATTCTGATTTTTTTTTTAATTCTCCAAGCTGAGTGGCATGAGAGAATTGAGAGCTGTATACATAACTTGATACATAGTTACAAAGAAATTGAAAAATGAACTTAAACTTAAATTCATTCAGTAAATGTTTAGTGTGTTTCTGCTATCCACTGAGCACTCTTCTCAACTTTCAATGATTGACAATATGCTTGAAAAATCCCTACTCTAATAGTACTTTGAATTTCTATGTTTACTCACCCTGCTTGGGTTGGTGATGTCTAATTTCCTACTCTTCTCAGAACCACTGAGGCTGTGATTCTGTGAAGTGGTCTGCTGAAATAGGGCCCAGAATGTGGTAACCTTGACCCCTAGGCTAAGAAGTGGGACACTGTTTGACATTAAATGGGGAAGCAATAGAGAATTCTAAATGGCACAGCAAAAATTTGCTTTAAGAAGTAAGTAAAACTTGGAGGCATTTTGTGGGATGGGTTGGATGGCAGTGTGTCACAGAGAGCTAGCACTCATTCCCGGGTAGGAAGTGGTGATTTATAGTGTGTCTGAAGTGGCAGAACCTTTAGTTCTCCTGGAAATGATGCAGTAATACAGCTCATAACAGCATGTGGCTGAAACAGAGAATGCCTCTAGACTTGTGTTTGTTCCAATTTAAAAAAAAAAAAAAATCAGTGTGAGTGTATGTGTGTATTAATAGAAAGATCAGTGTCATTAAATAACTTTCATGCCAAGAACTCAAGTACAAGTTGGTGTGGAGCCATGAGGCTTAAGTACAAGACTACCCTATTTATGCCTTCAAGGAGCACTAGGGCCAGAAGAGGAAGACTTTCCATGGGAGGTCAGAAACAGGACCTGGAAGTTGGTTCACTGACATGTACTAAGCCACGTTACACGACCCTCAGAAAATACCCTGCCTTTCTGGGCTATGTTCACTTGGGCAGAATGCCTGCTTCTAACCCTTGTGGAAGCACTGTTCACAGGCACAGTCAGGGCCTTTTTTTTTTTTTTTTTTTTTTTTTTTTTTTTTTTTTTTTTTTTTTTTTTTTTTTTTTTTTTTTTTTTTTTTTTTTCTTTTCCTTTTTGGTACCAGGTAGTAAACTCAGGATATTGTGCTTGCTAGGCAGGCACCTAAACCACTGAGCTATCTCCCTGACCCTAAGGGCTCTCTTCTGACAAAAAATACTTTTATTCTTAGTTCCACACAGTGACCAAGATGGATCCTTAGGTAAAAACTACTACCTCTTGGGAGCTGGAAGTAGTCAATCATAGGATTCTGAAGAGAAGGAACAGAGCCTCAGAGTTAAAATCTGAAGAAAAGTTACTTCATTGTGTACCTTCTGCCCATAAGTGGGACTTACTAATTTAATTTAATTAAAGTAGAATACTAATGATAATAATGTAAAAATCCATACGAATGTAAAATAGGATCAAATAGTAGAGACATTCATGAGGCACTTATGAAATTGGTGGACAATCCACATTTGTGGAACTGCCATATACCCTAAGAACTGTTTCATTTTATGTTTCAGGGATATGGGTCTTGCCAATTTTCATCATCACTTCCAATGTGACTTTTCAAACACTGTACCATTTATTTAGAATTTTGTCACATTTTCCCACTGATATGCCTGACACAGGGCCAGCTGCCTTTGAAAAATTAGCTCACATGTCATCTCTTTTAGGAGTCTTTTACAGTTCTCACAGAGAGAATTAAGTCCTTCTCTTCTTCTTCCTTTTTTTTTTTTTTTTTTGGACAGAACCAGGGATTGAACGCAGGCCCTTATGCTTGCCAGGGAAGCACTTATACCACTGAGCTATCTCTATGGCCTCCTCCTCCTCCTCCTCCTCCTTCTCCTTCTTCTTCTTCATTACTTTTATAGATAACTCAAAGTTTCCTGTTGGAGTCCTTGCCACACTTTATTTCATTTGTTTCTCCAGTTTGACTGACTTTCTTAGTTATGCCCATGACAGATTTTTTTTTACTGAATTTAGGGAGCAGGGGGTGGGGCATAGTAATCGAACCCAGGCCGCTGCACTCTGCCTAAGTAGGCGCTTCAGTCCACTGAGCTATCGGGCCAGCCCTCATGCCAGAATTTTTACTGCCTCTCATAATGCCCATAGAAGGCATTTAATGAATTTTTGTTTGATGAATTAGTAAACATTCATCAGAAAATGTACTGATCACTAGTTAGACAGCAGGTACAATACCAGTACAGTAGGTATAATAGTGACCAAATTATTATGATCATTTTCTGAATAGAATTAATAGTCTGTCAGGTTATTTGATAAATAAAATGGTCATTACAGCCTGGGACATAGGGATGTATCCAATTTTTGTATGTGGAAGTGCACAGGAGGATTGGATCTCCTATAGCTAAATATCTTGTATATTTCCATTTTAAAAGTAATGACATGAAGGCTGGTGAAATAGCTTGGCAGACTAAGCACTTACTTAGGTAAGCACAGGGTCCAGGGTCCTGGCACTGCATGCCACATCAGCCCCGATCTTGGGCCCTCTGAGGTGGTGATGGAGTCCAGGCATGACGGCGCATGCCTGCAATCCCAGTGCTAGGAGGCAGAAATCAGGAAGATCACTGCGAGTCTGAGCTGCATAGTGAGACCCTGCGTACACACACACAGTAATGACATAGAAAGCAATAAGTAAGTGCCGGCACACACACACACACACACGCACGCACACACACACACACACACACATGCAGGCACAGTAATGACATAGAAAGCAATAGTAAAGGGGGCAACAGCTACGACCATGAAAACTAAATATTAAGCTTTCTGCTTCTGAGTATGTAGCCTTTCAGTCACATTAAAATTGTAAATTATTTTGAGTTTGAGTTTATAAAAGTGTCTCCTCTCTTCAGCAATATAAACTGAGTTGATGGCTCTCACAAGCGGAGAGCTACTAGAATTCAAGTGCCTGATTAATCATACGACCTCAGGATGGACCTTATTTTTGTTGTTCTGACATGATTATTTAGAGAAGTATTAAAAATAGTTTATCTTTATTGATTTTTTTTTCTGGGAAAAGGAGTGCATTTTTAAATTGAGCACATCAGTAACATAGTATGGCTCACTGGTAATAAAGCACGGCAATCGGGAGAAATCTAACCCCGCCGTTCCTCCTGAGGAAGTCCTAAATCGCTCCGCCTCACACCACTGGAGATTTTTTCTTTTTTTTTTCTTTTTTTTTTTAATCTTCTAAAACATTTTGGCAAAGACATCTGATATTTTGTAAGCTGTAGGGTACAGAAATATTTCTTTGTGAGCCCACTGATAATAACAAATCCATTTGAAATAAAGTATGTGTCATAAGGGGAACATGCACATGTGCACACGTGTGTGTGTCTGCATGCGTGCACACACGTGTGTGTGTGCGTGCACACACACGCTTCATACATTTCTGCATTATTCCTTATAGATGCATACATGACAAAGCTTTCAATTAAAATCACATCTGAGAACTCCTCTTGAGATCAGTAATAAACATCTCGGTTATTATTTTTAACAATATACATGAAATGTTTATACATTTTTAACTTGATATAGCGCGTGAGTTTCAGACAGATATGAAGCTGTAAGTGGCTGCTTATGGTCAGTAGAGCTCATAATGTATGTTTTTCAGGGACAAAAATAATAGAGCCTGGTGTGCATGTGTTTTCAATAATTCAGGGAAGTTCTCAGGACAGCTAAGGCCAAATTTTAGCCCTGTTTAGTACTGTCGCCAAATGTTCTTTTTTCCTCACATTTATAAATAATAGACAGAGAATATTCTCAAAATTAAATGAGTTATTTTATATATATATGAAAGAATATTTAATCAATATGACAAGTTATGACTTTTTATTTTATATAATGTAGCATAATGCAGTGAAATAGATTAACAAGAACAATCCTCAATAGTTACCAGATTTCAAATTTTCTTTCATTTGAAGTTTATTATTTGTCCTGATTTAAAGTGCATCTTAGGGGTGTGCTGACATGAATTTGATTGGTTTATACATTGCAAAGGGAGTTTCCAATTTGAATGAGTTTCTGTTAATAAGGTAAGTACAGAGTAACAAGATACTCATAACTAGGTCCCATAAATAGCTAATAATTTTGTCTTCTTTTACATTTTTCTTTCTCTATAATGACACATTCATCGAGTGTAAAGTAACAAAGTACCTGATGGTATCACGTGATTCAGAAAATATTAAGTTCTTTGCAGTGACAGAGACTGATGAAGTACCAGAATTGTGGCCAAAAAGAAATGTGACTGATTTAAAAAAAATAAATAAACCACTTAGCTTAATGGAAAACCCTCATGTCACACTACTTCATTAGAATGGTTTTCTTTATTCACATTTGAAATTCAACTTTTAAAACTCTCTTCAAAGTTATTTATTTTCTATTAGTGCATTTTTTCCTTATTTTAATTAGTGACAGTACATTTAATAGATCATAGAATCTCTTTCAAAATCTTCATGCTTGAAAGGTACTACAGAAAGACTGAAACTGCTTAATACTGCATAGAGTAAGGCAGCACTGAAGAACACTGAATTTACACTGATCCTGATTGGTTTCTTTTTTTTTTTTTTTTTTTTTTTTTTTTTTTTTTTTTTTTTTTTTTTTTTTTTTTTTTTTTGTCTTTTTTGAGACAGGGTCTCACTATGCAGTTCAGGCTGGCCTTAAGCTCACTTTGTAGCTCAGGCTGGTCTCGAACTCACAACAGTCCTCTTGCCTCAGCCTCCCGAGTACTGGGATTACAGGCGTGCACCACCACGCCCGGCTCTGATTGGTTTCTTTTATGTGGATCAGTGTGTCAAGAACTCCTTTGGGTTAAAGGGCCTAAGGGTGCTCAGGGTCTCACTACTCGATCAGACTCGTACTGATCCTGCCTGTTTACAGCCTTCCTAGAGCTGGGATGACAGGCTTGCGCCACCATGTCCAGTTTAAATTGCTGTTGCAGTGCACCCTGGGGGGGGGGGGGGCACAGTCAGCACAGTAGTTCCTGAGAATCGAACCACCAGCCCCTGCACCTGCTTGCAGGTGCTTTAATCCACTGAGCTATTTGGCTGACCCTGAGTTAAGAAACTCTTGAAAGTCCTTTAAGGCCAAAGTTCATGACCTTGTGGGACAAACCTGCTTAAGTACATCAACTTTAATTTAGAAAGAAAAAGCAAAATGAAACCCTGACAATAAATGAGCTGTATTATATGTCCCATGAACTTCCAAGCAGGGATTTAAAAAGCACATTGAGGGTTTGCCTTTCCATCATAGGCATCCAAGGATCTTCAGACAAACAGGTAATAGGAACAAATGCTCCGAAAGCACAGCCCTTGTGACAGTGAAGTTCCTATTTCTAAGTGCCGCATCTCCATTATCCCAACAGTGAAATCAAGAGAGGATAGTTTGTTCATTATTCTTGGTTAAACACTGATATTGAGGAGATCAATTAAGAGATCATATCCATTCTTTCATTTTTTCTTTCTTCTTCCAATTTTTGTATGCGTGTATCTGGTAATGTGCATAGCTACTTGGAAGACAACACTATGTATTACAACTAATACTGTGAAATTCATACTATTTTTTGGTTAGGTGAAATTCTGTATCATTAACAATTTTTTTAAATTCTAATTTGTACTCACGTAAAGAAAAAAAAGAAAAATTGTAGGAGCATGCTTATATTTGACTGAGGGAATGACACATGTTTATGGTTTATAATATGTACCCATGTAAAGCAAATGTGCCAGGTGTGGTGGGGCATGCCTGTAATCCTAGCACTCAGGAGGCTGAGGCAGGAGGATTGTTGTGAGTTCGAGACCAGCCTGAGCTACAAAGTGAGCTTAAGGCCAGCCTGAACTGCATAGTGAGACCCTGTCTCAAAAAGACAAAAAAAAAGCAAATGTACACTGTTTGCATATTACATATTATGTATGCTGTGGTTGATACATTGTATCAACTTGTGAGATCAGAAGCTTGGCTGGATCAACTTGTCAATTCCATGCCCTAGGGCATGGAGCCCACCCTAGGGTGACAGCACTCGCCCCAGAGTGACTCAGCACAAAAAAAAGGCTTCTGCACCCCATTTCCTAGAAGGGTTTTGGCTGTCGGTAGCCACTTCACAGCTGTGCCATTTCGGAGGAGCTTGATCTCCACAGCCGCGCCACGTCGGAGGAGAGCGGATCTGCGTCGTGAGCTCCGATGTTCCCGGTGCAGCTCCCCGCTTCGCAGTCAGCATGGAAGGAAAGGAGAGAGGCTTGACAGGAGGAGATACTGCTCCTCCCGTGCTCTTCATTGTTTTCTGCCATCATGAGCTGCTGTCGTTTGTCTCGGAGCCAGCAGAATATGCACAGAAACCTCCATTAACTGGGAGCTAAATAAGTCTTTCCTTCTTTCATTTTGGGTGTTGGTATTTTGTCCCAGCACAGTGAAAAATAACTGAGACAATCCACTAGAAGCATAATAAATGATTGGTACTCTAGATTGAATATATATTTCATTTTAAAATAGTTTGAAATAATTTCACTTTTACTTTGGATATATAAATTTTTAACACAGCATCAATTCCACCTTAAAAACAAAGAGAAGAATCTACAGAATCACAACTTTGAAAAGCCCAGCAGAGATCTGAGTTTGTAAAGAAAACTACAGACTGAAATTCAAAACATGATTATTAAATTCTCCTTGGCAGAGAAGTTGGGGGGGAAAGGAGAAGAAGGCAAAAAAAAAAAAAAAAAAAAAAAAAAAAAAACTTCCATAAGTGAGAGAAAGAAGACAAGAGATAATCTTGTGGTGAATTTCTAAATTGTGAATGTGGGCAGGTGTTGCCCATTGGGTCATGCAGTTGTGGAGAAAAAGAGAACAGGGCAACAGTTCTCAAGAAAACGCTCCTGAAAAAAAATGAGGTGAGAGTAGAGAATTAAGAGGAGATCACTCCAATATGTACAAGGAAGGCAAGATGTTAGGGTGTGGCTTGGGTGCGTGGTGCGGACTATGAGTCCTGGAGATCCAGGGCTCAGACACGGAAGCCCTGTATCAGCCAGGCGGCGCTAGTTTCCATTCTTCTTGTGTGCAGGTTTTAATGGGACAATGTGGATCTGACACAGCCTGAGGATTGAGGATACAAAACCACTGCCACTAGATGCTGGCCACTGTACTCTTCCTCAGTGGCCTACTCTTACTTTGCAGAGCATTTGCCTTTTTCTACGTCTAATAATCCCACACTCACTTGGCAGAGCATACTTGTTTTCTTACCTTTAATGCCCTTAATAACTGTAAAACCTCACTACTTTTTCATTTTGTTCACTACAGCAAGAAACTACAAGACACCTCTAAAAGGAACAATCCAGAATCAGAAAACTATAACCAAAGCAAAAGGCTTGCTAAACACCACACTGCTGACACGAATTTTCTTTCTGCAAGCACATTATGTAAAGCCCTTTGTGAGCTGAATCAACAACAGAAATGCAGACATGATGTTTAAGGGGCTGAACTGGCTCTCATGGCCAGAAAGAGGCATGAACACTTCTGTGGGCTAAATAAAATTGAGTCTCTGCTGTCTTTAGTCCATCATGACTGATACGGAATTGAAACTTCTGTGGCACATGTAAAAGTGAGAAATGTGGCTCGCCATTTAGATGAAATAGCTGAGACTTGGAAGGAGACGTAGAGTATGTTGCAATTATTAGCATTTTAAAAATAACTATGATAAATATATAAAAAGTTCTAGGGAAACGTTTTAGTGGTTTTCATGAATATGTGAGAATTTTTGGCAGAAAAACTTAAATCTTATTTTTTAAAAGTCCAAAGAAACAGTGATATAGGAAAGACACAACGTCTATGGCAATTATTCTTTTGGTTTCCTTGTTGGAGCACTGGGTCCAGCAAATGAAAGAATGAATCAACTTGAATATTAGCCAATATAAACTATGTAAACTTAAATAAAAAGAAAAAAATATTTAAAAACAAAAACCATAAGATCTGTAAATCATCAGGCAATTTAATATAAATGAAATTAGAGATATGGAAACAAAGAGATACAGTAAAAAGAAACATTTGAAGAAATATTCATCAAGAACTTTCTAGAGGCTGGGGAGATGGCTCAGTGGAATAAGAGCTTCCCTGGCAAGTGCAAAGGGTCTGAGTTCAATCCCTGGTTCCGGCAAAAAAAAAAATCTAAAATTAATTTAAAGAGATTAAGTCGCAAATTGAAATTAAAGAAGTCATAGGTAATGAAAGTATAATGAAGCCACATGCTGATGAGTAATACTTGTGCTTCTGAAGACAGAGAGATAGAGGGCTGAAAGAAGTCAGGGACAAAAACACCTTCTGTGCAAGATGTAAGTGATAACTGGCTTTTTATCAAATACAGTGGTGGCAGTCACTATAACAACAAAAGAAACCTAGATTAGAATTCTACATATAGCCAGGTATTGATATAGCAAAGAAGAAGAAGGAGGAGGAGGGGGAGAAGAAAAAGGAGGAGGAGGAGGAGAAAGAAGAAGAAGAAGAAGAAGAAGAAGAAGAAGAAGAAGAAGAAGAAGAAGAAGAAGAAGATATATAGTAAAAATATAATTGAAAATGAAAGTTCTTTTTTTTCAAATGAACAAATGTGAAGAGTTACTGGTACAAAGTACTAAAAATAATTTGTTTTGAAGGATGGAACAGAACAGATACCAGACACAATGTGGTTCTACATATGGTAACAAAAAATGATAGAATGGTATTGAAGTCAAACATACACAATTATTGAATAGGCAGAATTAAAATATTAAACAAAAGTAGGAAGAAGAATGTTACCTGAAAGTGTACTCTAACATGCTCATCCCATTGTTCTGAAACTACTAGACTTATTTTAAGTATCCTAGGAATTAATCTAAAGTTCAATCTAAAGCTGTAACTTTTTCAGAAAACTTAAAGTGTAAATACACCAAAATCAAGAGACGAAAAAATTGGAGTGGTTATTTAAAGGCTCAATTTGTTTACAAAATAAAAGGAATTCTAGAAGAGATGAAGAAAAGTTTTAAAAAGCAAGATGATAGATTTCAATTAAAATATATCAGCATCATAGCAATTTTCAATGTTCAAAGCACCACAATTGTAAACCATAGACTGGTAGTCCGGCTATAAAATAAGAACCAACTGTATTTACAAAGATAACATTTTAAATATAAAAAAGCCTGAAAATAAAATATGACTGTTAGGGCTTATGTCTAGACTTCTCCCACTCCCAAATCTTCATGCACTCATGGCTGGACCTTTCACAGAGGACTGGATCATATGTGCGTTAATGAATTCATTCAGTGATTTGTTTAGCATAGTTGTGGCAGTAGACAATGTACTTACTTGAGAGGGAAGACCCCGGTTGTGTGTGGGCAGCGCTGCCCGATAGCCTTCTAGCCTAAGGGAAAGACTTCTTCCTGCATTTATGAGCTGATTCTCCTCCAAGGGGCCACTCTGCCTTGTGGCCAGCTGACTATGGACTGAAGCCTCCATGAACTGTGAGCCAAAGAAGCCTTTCCTCCTCTGATGTGCATATCTTGAGTATTTATCCCAATGATGAAAAAATAATGAAGACAATGAATAAAATATATGTGAAAACAAACATAAAGAAGATATTAGACAAAATACATATTGATGGACTTTCTGTTGATTTAGAGAAAGTAAATATAAAAAACAAGAAATAACTCAATAACATCATGGTAAGACCAAAATTAGGGGTGTTTTATGACACTAAGAGGGTGACTTTATTCAGAATAATAAATGT
This sequence comes from Ctenomys sociabilis, assembly GCA_004027165.1. NCBI lineage: Eukaryota > Metazoa > Chordata > Mammalia > Rodentia > Ctenomyidae > Ctenomys > Ctenomys sociabilis. The sequence continues at coordinate 13,759 of PVKA01000810.1, read as the reverse complement.
ATTTGCACTTACTATCAAAACACTTAAAGTACATAGGATAAAAGCTGACAAACTTTAAAAAAAACTGCAATCATGGATATTTGAATTTTTGAAAGAGACTTTAATGTGCTTTTCTCAATATTTAGTAGAATTTAAAATTTCCAAACTTACAAGACATTTTAATGGTACCATTTACCTGGAGAGAAAATACTCCACACAATAAAAATATGCAAAATAATATGAAATAAGCACCAAAATGGACCATAAAACAAGTCAAGAAATTTCAAAAAATCTGAATGATAGAATGTGTATTTTATTATTATATTATTTATTAATATTAATAAGATAAGAGCATCAGTATATAAGAAAAGTTAATATGATTTTTTGAGTATATATTTATATATATATTTATATTTTTTATATATAGAGATTATAACCATGGGGTTTGACACATGTACATATCGCGTCTTGATTTTTTTCACTCCCCCTGCCCCATCTGCATGCCCCTGTCCCTCCTTCCTTAAATCCCATTCCCATCTTTAGAGTCTGCCTTCCCATTTCTAAATGTGATTATTTAATTTTTCTCTTTATATCATTAATATTGTGGGTTCCTTATATTACAGAAACTATGCAATATTTAAGTCACAATTTTTTTTTCAATACCGAGGAATGAACTCGGGATGTTGAGCTCTGAGCCATCTTCTCTGCCCAGTCACAACACTTTGTGACTTATTTCACTCCGGTATTACCATCTCAAGACACATCCATTTTTCAACAAATGACTCAAATTCATCCTTATTTATGGCTAGTACTCCACTGTATGCCTACACCAAGTGCGGCCACTCATCTATTTATAAGCATAGTGGTCACTTCCATGACTAAACCGCTGTGAGTTTTGCTGCTGCCTATTAACACAGTTATGCTTGTATCCTAGGAGTACCATGAGTTTAAACGTTTTGGGAGGAAACTCAGAAAAGGTACACTGGGTCCACTGAATTTCTATGCTTATATTTGAGAAATCTCCACGCTGATTTCTGGGGTAGTTGTGCTAGCTTATATTTCCTATAGTGCAATGGAATTACTTTCCTCCCACAACCTTCCCAGTATTTATTGGTTTTTGTTTGTTTGTTTTTGGTTTGTTTTTGAGTTCCTGATAATGACCATTCTCATGGGAGGAAGGTCTCAGTGTCGCTTTGTACTTCTTTAATGGCCGGAGAATCTGGGCTCATTTTTGAATTGAGTCTTTTTACCTCTGATGGCCTAATTTTTGAGTTCTTCATATGCTATAGATATTATTCCTCTGTCTGAGGACTGGTAATAACTTTTCCCAATCTGCATGTTGTCTCTTCATCTATTGGTTGTACCTTTGCTGTACAGAAAATTTGTAATTTGATGCTGTCTCAGTTACTCTTCTCTCATTGCTGAGAAAAATATCTGACACTCAAAATGAAGGAAGGAAAGGCTTATTGAGCTTACAGTTACTGGAGGTTTAAACCATACTCAGCTGGCTACAAGGCAGCATGGCACAGGCAGAGATCAACCTTTCATAGTGGCAGCAAACAGCAGAGAGGAAAGGGAGGGGCAGCAGCTCAGGCAGCTAGGTAGCTTCTCTCCTCCCCTTACATTGTAATGCAAATTACCTATCCCAGGGCAGGTGCAGCCTCCACACCCACAATAATCAATCACCAACTCCAGGAACCACCCCATGGCTGCATGAGGCTTTAGGGGGGCCAACTAGACACAGCCATAACAGATACAATCCCATTTGTTGACTCAGTGTTATTTCTTGTTCAACTGGAGTTTTGTTCCCTTCATCTTTGTCTATGCTATCTTCTTTAAACATTTTTTTTTCCCAACAGGTTCAGTGTTTCTTTTTTTATGTTTAGATCATTGACCCACTTTGACTTTACTTTAATAAAAGTGGGAATATGGATTGAGATTCATTTTTCTTCATGTAAATAACCAGTTTTTCCAATGTATTATTGGCTCTTTTACCAAAGAGTGGATGGCTGTGTTGTTTCTTCATCCTTTGCTCCTTTCCATTGGTTGGTATGTCTGTTCTTGTTTACTACTGTGGATTGGCAGGGTATCTTGATGTTTTGGAATTTAATGCCCCCTGCCTTGTTGCTTGGCCACTGTGGGTATCTTTTGATTACATGTAAGTCTTAGTTTTTTTCCAGTTGTTTATACAAAAAGCCGATGGTATTTTGATGGGGATTGCATTCAATATATACTTAGAAAGATTTTATATTTACTTTGTTAACTTATTTTCTAGACACTTAACTTTCTGGTTGTCAGGGGAAGCTAGCTATAAAAGCCTTCCTACTTTCTTTTTCAGTGAGTTCATTCTTGGAGTATAGAAATGCTAGTAGTTTTCTGCATCTATCTGCATGCTTCTTCTTTCCTGAATTTGTTGAGTAATTTTAATAGTCTTCTGGTAGAGACGTTTGGATCTTTTATGAAAAGGTACACACTCTCTACAAATAAGGCTGTTTGGTGTCTTCCTCTCTTATTCAAACTCACTTTACTTCTTTTTCTTACCCAAATTCTTTGGCCAAAGTTTCAAGTACTATATTGAACAAGAGTTGGTGAAGACAGACACCCTTGTCTTCTTCATAAACTTAGTGGGAATTCTTTCAGTTTTTTCTATTTAGTATGATACTGACACTGAATTTGTCCTACATGGCTTTATTATTTAAAGGTAATGTCCTTCTACACCAATTTAATCAAGGTATTTTTTTAAAATAATGAATGTATGTTAGATCTTTGCGAGAGGCTTTATCTCCTTTACTGGTGATTTTTGTCATTCTACTTAGGTCATGTATTACATTTATTGTTTTTTGTATATTGAGCCATCTTGGCACCCAAGGATGAAATAAACTTGAGTATGTTGTCTGATATTTTAATGATTTGTTGTATTCTGGTTGAAAGTGTGTTGATGGCAATGTTGGCTTCTGTGACAGAATGTTGGCATCTATAGTCATTAATAAATTTGCCTATAGCTGTCTTTTTTGTTAAATCGTTTTTCCAGTTTTGGTATCAGAGTAATGCATGCTTCAAGAACTTACCTTGACAGTGTTCCTTTCATTTAAATTTGGTGGAATAGTTTGAAGAATATTGTCATTAATTATTCCCTGAAATTCTTGTGAATTCAGCAGTAAATGCTGAGTTCTACAATTTTGATAATTGAAAGTATTTTCTTGCTGCCTTCATTTCACTGTCTGTTACTGAAAAGTTCAGGACTTGCACATATTCTTTGTTCAGTTTGGGTCATTCATATGTGTCTATCCATTCTTATAGATTCTTCAATTTATTAGGATACATTTTTAAAGAAGATTAATTTGTATTCCTCTATGTTTCAATAGGGTCCATTGTAATTTCCCCTTTTTCATTTTTAATTTCATTGATATGGGTCTTTAATTTCCTTCTTTTGGTTAGTTTTCTAAGGTTTATTGATCTTTTTTAATCTTTTCCAAGAAACAGCTCTTTTATTCATTCTTTGTATTATTTTCTTAGTCTCTTTTTTGCTAATTTCTACTTTGGTCTTTATCATTTCTTTCCATTTGTTAACTTTGAATTTGGATTGTTCTTGTTTTTCTGATTTTTTTTTTTTTTATGAATTTAGGACAAGGTCCATAGGGTGTACAGGGTCTCACTACATAGATCAGATTCGTAGTGATCCTCCTGTTTTCAACCTCCCAAGTGCTAGGATTACAGCTGTGTGCCACCAAGTCCAGTCTCAATTGCTGCCTCAGTATGCCCTGGGGGTGGGGCCAGCACGGCACTCCATAGTTTGAATCCCAGCTGCTACACTCTGCTAAGGCAAGTGCTTTAGTCTGCTGAGACATCTGGCTGGCCCTTAATGGGATCTTGAGTTACACCATTAGGCTATTTTATGGGAATTACTCAGCTTTTCTAATGTGTGCATTCATATCCTCATCAAACTGTTTTTGGGTGGAATATTCTGAAGACAACTATTAAGTCCATTTATTTGAAGGGGTGGTTAAATTCTGATATCTCTTTGTTGGTTTTTTTTTTTTTTTTTTGGTCTTGTTCTATTTCTGATAGTGCTGTATTAAAATTTCCCACTGTCTTAATTACATTTTCTGTTGTTGCTGAGACAAAATATCCAACAAAAATTAAAGCAGGAAAGGTTTATTTGGTTCACGATTTGTCACAGTTTCACTCCGTAGTTGGCTGACTCTAAGATGAGGTGGCCTGGCAGTAGTGCACACAGAGAGGAAACAGTTCATGGGGGGCAGAAGGCAATGTAGTAGCAACGCAGCCGTAAGCGACAAGTGACGACCAGTGAACCCTTGTCTGTCCTATGTATCTTATCCAGTTTACTCATCCTTAGGATAGGTAACTCATCCAGAGGGAGGCACCCTTAATCCTATCCATAACTATGCCAAGCCAATCAGTGAACTAGTTTAGTAAACGCACAACTTTGATCCCAGCCTCATACACTCTAGATCCAACCATTTCTGAAAAGCCCTACTTATGAGAAGATGAAGCTTTGGATGAACATCTAGACATAAGCCATAATACCTACTATGATTGTGTTCATGTTTATCTTATGTTTGATGACCATTAGCATTTTTTATAAAGTTGTGTGCATTAGCACTTGATGCTTACATATTTAGAATTGTTTTGCTATCTGTTAAATGAAAGTACCAGTATATAATGACCTTCTTTGTTGCCAATTTTGGTTCGATATCTAATCTGCTAATCTGTGTCTCTTGATTGCAGAACCAAAGCAGGTAGTATTGTATTATTACAGAAATGTATTAACTGATTCCTAGCACTGCATTATTTTTTCTCTTGTTAATTATTTTATTTTTCCTTTTTGGACAAGTGTTCATCCTGCTTGGTGTATCCATTCCTTTATGTTCTTGATATTGCTGGACTTGCTATTGCTGATTAGAATTTCTTGGGCACTTTTCATAGTATGGTTTAATGTTTATGAATTTTTTAAAAGTGCTCCTCATCATGGAAGGTCCTTATCTCTCCATCAGTTATGAAGGATACTTTTGTAAGACCTTCGTCTCAATTTTGGGCTGAGAGTTGTTTTTTTTTAAGGTTTACAAAATTTCACTCCAAGTTCTCCTGTGTGTTTTGTGAAAGCTGCTATAATTTTGATAGGTTTGCATTTATTAGTTATTTGTTGCTTTTCTCTAATAGTTTGTAAAAATGTTCTAATTATATTTGACTTCTGGAATTTTAACAATGATGTCATAGTCTTTTCTGATCATGCCTTCTTGGAATTCCATATGCCTCTTTTACTGGAAGTTGAATTCTTTCCCTAAACTTGGAAAAGTTTGTTCTGCTTTCAGTATATACATTTTAAGATGATTTTAGATTTCTCCTGTTTTTTTCTTCAATTCCTGTAATCCTTGGTTAGTTTTCTTTGAGTAATCTGGTAGATGCTGGGTCCCATTTCCTTGGTTTCTTATTATTTTTAAAATACTTTTGAGTGTTCTTTTGCATCAACCTCATCTCCTAGAGTCACTTTCTTCACTTTGGTCATCATTTTTTCTGCCCGTGTATTCAGCATATTTTTATATCCTGGATTTCTGTTTGCTACCATTTCATGGTCCCTACTATTTTCTAAAATGGTCAGTCACATCTTGTATCATCTTAGTTAGCTCACCCAATCTTTAGCTTGTGTCTTTGAATTCACTGTTCATTTTATCAGCTCAGTCTCTTATTTGGTTTTGCATTATCTTTGAACTCACTGAGCATCTAATAATAATTTTTGTTATTATTTTTCTTCTGTTGCCTCTTCGTACATTTTAGCCTCTTTTTTATATCTTCCCCATATTTGTAGGGAAGTTAAGACTTTGGGGGAGTCTTAACCTTTGGGAAGTCAAAAATTTTTGAAGTATCTTATTGTCTTGTATGCTCCTGTGTGTGTGTGTGTGTGTGTGTGTGTGTGTGTGTGTGTGTGTGTATGCATCCTGTTGGGTTGAGGATAAAATAGAGTAGAAAAATTGTTGCTAGTACAGAGGTCTCTTGAGTTGGTACATACGTGCTTCATAATGATGTGGACTGGGTTTGGTTGCTTTGTGGTGTTTATTCACTTTTCAACATACTTATCAGAGTAAGAGAATCAAACCAAGCCACTGAGTTGCAAAGGAAGAATCCCTATTATTTCAATCAGCATTCACAGAGCTGGTTATATAGCAACTATGTGCATTAAAATGTGTTTTAATAATTTCACCATCTATTTCAGTGTCCCATAAAGACTATTACTACTGACATGGTATGGAGGGTGAAGGAAGGATGAAGAAAGAAGAAGAAAGAAAGAAGGAAGAAGAAGGAGGAGGAGGAAGAGGAGAAGGAGGAGAAGAAGGAGAAGAAAAGGAAGAAGAGGAAGATGAAGAGGAAGAAGAAGGAAGTAGAAAAGAAGAGGAGGAAGAGGAGGAAAATGAACATTATTTTTATGACTAGACTGTATTTTGGAAGAGAGACAGTTTCAGAGTGTAACTTGAGGTTTAAGGAAGCTTTGGAACAGCCAAAGCTCATTAGTACACTGATAGGAAGTTTGTGTTTGCATCCTCTGTACAGAGGCACACTGTATTTCTGTTTGGGATGCTTAATATTATTTTTTGCAGTACTGGGAATCGAATTCAGGACCCTGTGCTAGCCAGACAGGTGCTTATTCTACTGAGCTATTTCCCCAGCCCCTGTGCTCAATATTTTAAAATTGTTTATCCTCCCAAACTGATCTGTAGAATAAATGGAATAGTAATCAAAATTTCAGAAGAGATTTTTAGAGCATTTTACGAGGTGATTATAATATTTATAATGGAAATATAAAGATCCTAAAATTTCCTTTAACTGTTGAAAAATAAGAACAAATGTGGAGAAGTACACTAGCTAATGTGAGCAGAAGATGGGATAGAGAGCTAAATAATCAGAACTGGGCTGGAATGGCAAAACATCGATAAAGGCATGGACATTGGGGAGACCAGGAAGTGTGAGATAGCCTGAAAAGAGATCTGAGGCACCTTCTTACACAATGGGAATGTTCTATGTGCCAGTAGGGGTCGGCTTATACATGTGTCAAACGGAACCAGCCATAAAATGAAATCTGTTCTTCTCATTGTGTCAAATTACACCTTAATATGAATTGTAAACTTCAACTCTCTAACAACATTGCATCTCAAAATATCCATTATTTTGTAATTTGCTTTTTATTTGTAACTGAGGTTAACCCAGATCATGCCTGAATATGCTGGAAATGAAGGTACTGTCAAAATCTAATCACTTGGTGACATACTCTAGTATTGTAAAATGATATAAACTAGGAGGCTGCAGATGCAGATTTCAAAGAAATTACACAGCACAACTATTAAGTTTCAAAAATACTTGCATGTCTAGTGTATTCTACATTACTAGATAATACACACATTTATTGATTTGCAAGGAAGAAAAGTGACAGTTTCTTGAGTATTTTTGCCAAAAGATGATTCATTCAAGTCTAGATTCGTATATATTAGAAAAGATAGAGTAAAATTTTTCTAGCATGTTGTATGTTTATGAACACTGAACTGTGATATTCTGCAGGAATATTATTTGAATAATAATCACTGACACTTGATTTTACTAAAGGAAATATTTTTTAGAAAGTATCGTACATGGTATTATTATATGACAGTAAACAGTATGAAATATACTGGCAATGTCTAGAAGTTAAGAAAATTTATTTAATATTGTATTCCTAATTCTTGGGGGGAGGAAGAGAAACAATTCAGAAATATTTGAAAGTTCTGGAGAGATAAGTAGGTGGTCTAAGTGCCTGCCTGGCAAGTGCAAGGATCAGAGTTTGATACCTGGTACTGTATACCTTGTGGACCCAGAACACCAGGTACACCATATGGGCCACCAAAATCGCGTGTGGTGGCATATCCCTGTAATCCCAGCAGTGGGGTGGCTGAGACAGGAGGAGTCTGAGCTGCATAGTGAGAACCTTTACAAAATCTATAAATAAATGATTTTAAAACTTAGAAATGTTTACAAAACTCTGTTTTGGTGTTGTTTGTCTTTACTTTTTTTCAGTGACCTGTATGGTATACCCAAAGTTCCTGGGCCAAGAATTGAACCCACGTTCTTGCTCTTGCAAGACAGGCACTTAGATTTCCAAGCGATCTTCCTAGCCCAGGAAACTTCACATTGTCAGTACTATATGCTAATACATTATTTAGAGAAGAAGCTAAACTCTTTCAGAGTAATCCTTATCTACATAGGCACAACTGAACAGAAGGCTTAGAATGGAGAGTATCAAATTTCTAATTTCATAAATATCCAATTATGCTTGATCTGATTTAGTATGAGTCATCAGCAAGGAAATTTATACTTACCCCTTAGTTATGTCCATTTTTGACCAACAGTATAATGTGTAGGGAAATGCTGTTTTCTCTACACTTAAAGCTCTTCACTGTAATTGAAGCCGCATCAACATTACTGTGAATGTGCTGGAATGTGGCTATATGAGGGGATGGAAGAGGCAATGATTAGAAGAAGCGATGCAACATTGGCCTAACAGCTCTCTGTTTCATGATTCAGGCCATACACTGAATTGCTCATCTCCAGTCATTGACCTTTAAAACTGTGTTCATCCATCTGTGAAATGGCCTTAACCTCATCAAGATATCCTGTAGTGCACAAATTATCTGTTAAGTATCAGATCATCTTCTTTGCCTCATACATGTATGATTGCTGATCCAGAGGCCCTTTTGCTACATAATAAAGATGATTGGGTATAAAAAATGTGTTATATTTGGGGAAATTCATGTAATAGCATTGCAACTTTTTCAACTTTGGTGCAAAGCAAATAACATAAATTTTCAAATCTCCAGAAAAAAATGATTAGTGCAAAGGAGATAGCTCAGCACCATAGGTGTCTTCCTGGAAAGCATAAGGTCCTGAGTTTGATCCCTGGTATGAAAAAAGAAAAGACAATTTGGTAGGTACTGATACATTTAGCAAATAAATTAAATTTTTACTCTGGGTTGATGCCAAGATAATTTTTCATGATATATTTTAAATATTTATAAATAAATATAATTTTGAAACTGTAAATTAGTGGCAAATTTTATTTGCTCCTTTTCAATTTATGGAAGTTTTTGAAAACCAGGGTCTTGAATATCATTTCATTTAAAAAAAAAAGTATGCATAAAAATAGCCAAGCTATATCATCCTTTGGCTTGTTACTTGTTGGCTTGCTTGATTTGCATAATTAATTGATTCACTACATTTATTTTTACTTTTTCTTACCTACTATCATTTTTTTGTGCAGGGTCTCACTACACAGCACAGACTCGTAGTGATCCTCCTGATTTTTGCCTCCCTAATTCTAGGATTACAGAAACATGCCACCATGCCTGGACTCCATTCATCAGCTCAGCACACCCAGGGGTGGCGTATGGAGCCAGGGATCTAACCCTGGCCCCTGTGCTTACCTAAGCAAGCGCTTAGTCTGCTGAGCTATATGGCTGGCCCTAGAAAACATTACATTTTCTTTTCTTTTCTTTTCTTTTCTTTTCTTTTCTTTTCTTTTCTTTTCTTTTCTTTTCTTTTCTTTTCTTTCTTTCTTTTTTTTTTCTTTCTTTCTTTCACAGTACCAGGGATCAAACTCATGACCTTGTATTTGCAAGGCAGTTACTTATGCTGCTGAACTATCTCCCTGTCCCTCTTACCTACTAAGTCTTAATTCAGTTCATTTCCATTTTCCTTCATTGGATTGGATAAGATTGATCCAACCTTCAAAACCAAGATAATATCTTAGGTCTGTGAAAGTGGATTCCACTGGTCATGGACAGCTGCCATAGGAAATCTCTCTCCCTTTCTGAGTAGTTGTTAGTAGACATACCTAGTTTTGGCTTGGAGCTGAGAGTCTGGAGCTAACTATGAGCCACCACTCGGAGTCTGAAGATGAAACTATAGTCAGCATAAAAGACTATGTAGAAAAACACAAGAAAACATACATCCATTCAGCTCTACTACTGAATTGTTTATTTCTTGTTGTTTTTAATTTTTACACAGGCCACCATGCCCAATCTCAATTGCCATCTCAGCACTCCCGGGGGTGGGGCTAGCACAGCAGGTTCAGGGATTGAAACTCTGGCCTCTGAGCCTGTTTGTAATCACTTTAATCCACTGAGCTATTGCACTGTCCTTTAAGTTTGCTACTTTGGAACAAAAAGTATTTAAGTCAAGTGAATCACTATGAGTCCAATCTAGCAGTGAGACCCTGAACACCCTACAGACCCTTTCCTAAAAAAAATACAAAATAGCACGTTTATAATTTATTTATTTATTTTTTAGGGAAGGGTCTACAGGGTGTTCAGGGTCTTACTACTAGATCAGACCCGTAGTAATCCCCCTGTTTACAGCCTCCCAAGTGTTGCGATTACAGGAACGCACCACCATGCCCAGTATCAGTTGGCATTTCAGCGCACTCCGGGGGCAGGGCCAGCATGGCGTGCTCAGGGATAGAAACCCAGACCCCTGCGTCTGATTGTAGTATAATTTTAATAGATATAATGACCCTTTACATTTCTCTGGGCATAGTGATGTTACTAACTTTAAAGTTTTCTTCTACCTTTGGGCACCAGAGTTTTCTCTGGAGAGTAATTGATTTTTTGTTTGAATGCTTAGTGACCTTTGACATGTTCATTTTTATAATGGTTTTATGCAGATTGAGTCTTCTTCATTGAAATGAAAACATTGCCACCTGCAAGAATGTCACAAAATGTGTTATCTTCAGGTGATGGGGGCAGAAAGTTGTGCCTTGTGATACTATAGCTTACCTTCCTGGTGGTCTCTTGTCCTTGGTGGGGGCTGGCTTTTTCCTCTTACTGCCTCTTTCTTATGGATATGTCTAAACTGTCCCTACAGAGCCTCATATGGTGAGAGTAGGGGTTTTGGAAGGTGATTTGATCATCTTGTGGGTGCTGCACTCCCTATATTTGTGCTATAATCTTGAGTGAATTCATTCCCCAATGGATGGATAGCCCAAGGTGCAGTTAGGAGGTGAGACATGCCCTTAATAGAAAGACAGATCACTGGGGATGCAAAGTATGAGGGCCTGTTACCTTCTCTGTATTCTCCCCTCACTCTCTGCCTTCTGGACAACAGAGGCAGTAAGTAGCTTTCCTCTGTAACAGATCCTTCTAACTTACCATTTCTGAATTTGATCTTGCCAATCATGGTCTGAACCTATGAAACTGAGTCAAACAAAGTTCTTTCTGTTTGTCTGGTGGAGGTCAGAAATTGAGTGGGGGCATCAATAAGAAACTGGCACAGATAAATCTTGTTGTCAGGAGTAAGAACATTACTGTGACTATACCTGAGCATGTGGTTAAGAAGTCTTTGGAAGCAGTGTGCTTCCGAAGTTTTGAAAAGCTTGAAGATATTAGAGAGAGAAGCCCGAGGATGTTATAAGCCAAAGACCACAATGCTGATAAAAATACATACAGTATGACAAATCGTGGGGCTATAAACACAGATGTTTCAGTTCCCATTCTCCTGTTGCTGGGACAAAATACCCATCACCTAGAATTAAGGAAGGAAAGGTTTATTTAGCTAACAGTTTGTGGAGGTCTCAGTCCTTTCTTGGCTGGCTCTAAGACAGAGTGGCACATGGCAGAGGGCAGCAGTTCATGGCAGCAGAAAACAGCAAAGAGGAAAAAGGAGGAGCAGCCCATCTGCCTCTCTCCTTTCCTTATATTATAAGCAGGCTCCCCTGGGGTGAGGGTGCAGATCTCACACATTGTCCATGGCTTCCTCTAGAACAGGATGTGGATGTCTACAGAGTATGAATGCTGGCCCCCTGCTGAGTCACCTAATTAAAATTTCAAACTTCTCAAGTTAGCACAGTATATCAATTAGTACAATGGGTGCACATATATTGCTGTGGAATGATGTTTTTAATTCTTCTGGGAAAATACCAAGGAGGGGAATAGCTAGGTGGAATGGGACCCCCAACCCTAGCTTTCTGAGGAAACTTCACACTGATTTCTATTGTTGTACCAGTCTGCACTGCCACCAACAGCGGAGAAGGGCTTCTTTTTTCCACAGCTCCTCCGTCTTTGTTATTAGTTGACTTCTTGATGACGTCCATTGCTTCTGTCAGTGTTGTTTTAATTTGCATCTCTTGAATGACCAATGATGTTGAGCATTTTCTTGTGTATTTAATTTCCCTTTGTAGTTTGTCATCTGAGAAGTGCATACTCATCTTAGATTCTCATTTTTGGATTTGGTCTTTGGGTTTTTGGGTCTTATTTTTTTTACATTCTCTCATTCTAGGTTGAATGCCTTTGTCTGAGGGACAGTTGGTTAAAATTTTTGTCAATTCATGGGTTTTCTCTTTACTCTGGTGGTGATATTTTTTGACATGTAAAACTTTTCAAAAAGATGAGATCCCAGTTGTTGATTCTTTCAACTATTTCCCCTGAAGTTTGGTTTCTGTGCAAATCTTGGAAACAGCTCAAATTCCCAGCAAACAAGAAATGGATAACAAAAAGGATGTGATATTTTTATACAATGGAGTATTACTCAACTATAAAGAAGTTATATAGGTGAATGGATGCAACCGGAGACCATACACATAGGTGAAAAAAAAATCAAACCCACATGTGTAGGCATTGTGTTGTCTCCCTAGAGTAAAATCCTGAAGAAGTAAAGAACATCTGAAAGGTACAATAGAAACTGTGGAAGCCAATGAAACTGTGCAAAGAGAGGGAACACCTCAGATGAAGGATAAAAGAAAAGAAAGGAAGGGAAACAGTGTATTTGTATATACACATGATTGCTTGGAGACTTGCACTGCTGATTTGTACTGGCCTATTGGAAGCAACAGTAAATGCTTAAATTTTTTTCTTTTTCTTTTTTCATCAATTTTTACAGGCTTCTATTTAGCAATCTCAGCAACTAATTTAAAGACAATGATATGCAATATAACCATCGTTGTTGAATTCTTATTTTATTTAGTGAAATTCTATATCATTTCTAGTATTTTTACTCTTTTTTAAAAAGATTGAATAAAGAAATTCATATAGTGAAAGAAGCACCCAAGAAGTTTCAGAAAAGAATAAGGGTTTCATTGGCAGCTGGCATTCTTTAATGTGTGTTATTTTCTGGCAGAAAATATGTTTATGTTTTTATAATATCCTGACATTTTCCAGGAGATTGAGATAAAAGGTAGTAGGTCTTCTGGTTTCCTCTTTCCTTAAAGTCTTTTAATAACTATATAGCTGAACAAAGTATACAGGAAATATGTGTCTCTTTTATAAGGATTTAGACTAGTAAATGTATTTGGTGACTCCATACCACAAACATTGTCCAAATAGTTACTATTTATCAAGAGAAAATATTTATACATATACACAATATGTAAGATTTTAAGCGCTGAACTAGCTTTAAGGTTGCTATGAAAGTTCGTTAATGAAGAAAGTGTTTGCAATGTTCTTGGAAATAATTACAATGAAAGTTATATTTAACAGCCACTTGGGACATGTTATCATCTCTTTTGGCTATCAAGTTCTTCGCTACACATAAAAAAGCCGAGCTTTTCACGAATGGATAAGCTAGTTGGAAAAATTCTTGGTAGTCAGTTCTACAAGATATCATATTCAGCAATTAATTTTATAATAACTGGTTCACATATATAAAGTAGTCCATTTGCATAAAAAATTACTGCTTAAATGACAAATCAATTATTGCCTACAAAGTCAATTATTACACACTTGTTTAAAACTGAATATCATAATTAAAA